>JAHIAM010005742.1:0-42055 GCA_021605205.1 Aegilops longissima | reverse complement strand
TGGCGCACCGCTTGTCCTGCGCGCCATTAGTGTCAATTCCATCTATAGCCCTTTTTCTAGTAGTGAATAAAAGAAACCATTCATTGGGAGTTCTGCATGTAGACACTGGGGAAGGTTGCATCAGCTTATTTACCTCGAGAACAGATGTTCTTCTGCCTATGAGGTAGTTATGGCTTTTCCAGATGGAAGGTTCCTTGGTCCACCATAAATGGACTCTATCGATTATTCATTAACACCAAGGTGTACCTCCATATTCTTCTACGCACTCAAAGCCAAGTAAATGTCACCAGAGGTATCAAGGAGATTGGGCCTTGCTCGAGGGTTTGGTTGCAACGGGACCTTCTTACCATACAACGATATTGTCATTAACAAGGATATTGTAACTTGCTCGGCCTTGCCGTGGGACCACCAACAACTTTATCCTTTGGGTGTGCATATCGAGATAGGTGAAGGAAGCCACCATTTAGACAAAGATGAATGACAACGTAAGCTTTGTGAGGTTTCATGGAGTATAAAGTTGAATCATTGTATGTGCATGACAATATCTTAGTCACAAGCCATCCTTCCAGGCAGCAAATGTTGGGCCCATTGTCGTGTCAAACCGCGGATCTCGGTAGGGGGTCCCGAACTGTGTGCCTAGGCGGATGGTAATAGGAGACAAGGACACGATGTTTACCTGTGTTCGGGCCTCTTGATGGAGGTAAAACCCCATCCCCGCTTGATTGATATTGATATTGTGGATGTTTACAAGAGTGGATCTACCACTAGATCAAGGAGGCTAAACCTCAGAAGTTAGCTTCTATGGTATGATTGTAAGGGTTGTTAGTGATTGTAGTCCACGGATTCAAAGCCATCCGGGTTTATATAGACACCGGAGAGGGCTAGGGTTACATAGAGTCGGTTACAATGGTAGGAGATCTACATATCCAGATCGCCAAGCTTGCCTTCCACGCCAAGGAAAGTCCCATCCGGACACGGGGTGAAGTCTTCAATCTTGTATCTTCATAGTCTTGGAGTCCGTTGATGATGATAGTCCGCCGATGATAGTCCGCCGATGATGGTAGTCCGCAATCCCGACACCCCTAATCCGGACTCCTCAAGAGTCTCCCCGAACCAGGCTTCAATGACGATAAGTCCGCGGTATATTGCTTGGCATTGCAAGGCGGGTTCCTCCAAATGATAGAAGATTGTGAACACCAGATAGTGTCCGACTCTGCAAAATAAATTCCACATTCCACCGTAGAGAGAATAATATATACACGAAGTTCAATCTGTCGACGCTTTTCCGCGGGCATGACGTCACACCACTACCAAGCCATTACTCAAATTGTTTTTTACTTTACCACCTTAGCGATGAATAAGCGGTTTCTTGGCACGCCTTGTCGGGCTAAAGATCGTGGTTTCTTAATCCGGGATTCTCATCAATACGGGCGCAGTAACCCAACCGCTATTGATGGTGACGCTTGGGAGATAAGCGAAGTTTACCAGGTGGGGGACGCGAAGACTTCGCCACCTATATAAGGGATAAGGATTCACCTTCTCACCTATGCCTTCTTCCTCCTTTGCTTATCCATCTCCTCAAGACTCGAGCTCCAGCCGCCAAGTTCACAAGATCTCGCCTCAACCTTCTCCCACCATGTCCAGAGCGGAGGTAAATGGTTGGCCTCCACCGCTAAGGAGGAGCAATCGCTAAACTGCGCTGGCGCCGATACCTCTCCGTGACATCACAAGACCGGGCGCCCGACGAGGGCAGCTTATCCCCACCCCAGTGCCCCATGAGAGGGTCGTTTTTTTCCCACTTCCTCCGCTGGACTGGGCTTTCCACTTCATCCCTTTGTCCGGGCTCATGTTCTACTACGGCCTGATTTCCATGATCTGGGCCGAACTTCATCCTCAACATCTCGGTGTTTATCGTCAGTGCGTAGGCCTTCCTTCAGATCCAGCCCCACTTCTGGCCAGTGGCTCAAGACCTTCAATGTCAAGCAAGGTAGTGAAGGGCACTCTGCCGGAGTGCGGAGGCGCCATGTTGGGCAAAATGCCCAACGCCCTTGGTTCAAGGGCCTTCGTGGAATCCGCTAAGGGTGGCAATCGGGTGGTTCTATATCACCGAGCCAAGCGGACTCTAAATGGGCGCGGCCCCGAGTTTAGATCTGGTATCCCCACGCAGCTCACCTCCGGAAAGAGAAGGGCTTGTCGGGGTAGTTTGAAGGAGCTGACGGACTCCAAGCCAGATCAAGAAGCTGTGAAGAAGCTCAGCTGGTTAACGTGGTCCAAGTCATGCTCGTCCGCCGGATTCTCCCATGCCAAGAGCGGCATTCAATCTATGGAGTTCGATCCGAACAGCACCAGCGCTGAACAAGCTCTTCGACACAACGCACGGCGGCGCCGAAGGTGCTGTTCAAGGGCGCCAAGCTCGTGATCCGCGATCAAGATCGCGGATTTCGCCGCAGCGCCAGCTAACGAGGTAAGTGATTCTACCCTTTACGGACACTTGCTTTTCCATAGTTTGACTCTATGCGGTTTTAATTTCTTTCCTTGACAGAATGGATGAAGAAGGCGGAGCAGATTACCCGTCCTGCCCTATGCCGTAAAATCCAGAGACGCCGCCTAGCGAGGCTGTTGGTTCCGCACCGCACGTGGTGCCGGAGAAGAAGGCCAAGAAGGAGGCCACGGTGTTCAAAGAGCCCCTGCTTTCAGGTGTCCGACGACTCGGGCGGACTCTCCCCAAAATGAGGAGGAGGAAGAGGACCTCTCCTGCAGGAGGGAGAGAGGAAGAGGAAGGCTTCCCCAACAGGAGGCCGAAGGGTCCAAGAGGGGAAGGACTATTCCCCGACAGCCCGCCAACATCAATGTTGGCGAGGAAGAATGGCCTTCAAGGGCCAGCCTCCGCAGATCGTAAGTATCCGGATTCCTGAATGATTTATAATTTTTTTCGCCACATAGTGTCATTCTAATGCCGCATGCTGCCCGTAGTCCGCCTGATGATCTCCCCGCTCATCGAAGGGTCGCTGGCTTCGCCGGATGTAGACTCCATCCCGACCGCCTCACCCTCGCGACACCGAGGACGCCGAGGTGGGATCCCTGAAGGGACCCATCGGGAGGCTCTGAGGCGCCACAAGGCGCCCTCCTCGACTTTGCGCCGACTCCACAACAGAACCCGCAGTGGTTCCGGAGTCCGCCGGGCGCCCTTCAACGAAGGGCAAGACTGCGGACGCCGACGGGCTTCCGCCCAACCGAGGCGCCGGTAATTTGTTGGAGGCGCTGCAGAGCGCCCATCGAGGAAGAACAACCGCACTATTATGAGTGCGGTGATTCAAGGTGCAGCTCGCCAAAGGCGGGCTGACCAAGCCTCGCATAGCCTTCTATCGTGCTTTGAGGTAAGAAGTTAAAATATGCAATGTAATACCGCATAGACAGAGCCCTCGATGCTCGGTTCGTGTTCGGAAAGAAAAGCCGGACCGAGGATCTTAAACAAGATATACGCAGGGTTGCTAAAAAATTATGTCAATATGGGCTGCAGCTGCGCCGCTGACCTCTCGCCAGACCGATCATGGAGGTCGGTGCGTTGAAGAAGAGCTCGAGCGGTCCGGCAAGAGCTCGGCCAGGCCAGAAGCAGCTCCAAGACAAAGAAGGTGAGTAACACCACTTTGAATTTGTACCTTACATGTAAAAGGATTTAGGTTATGCATAAAAAATAACAAGGATAATATGGTACCGTAGGGCCACGAACGAGGTGGCGGCCTGGGAGGAGGCCGGTCCGCGGCCGAACGCAATGCGCCACGGAATGGGGGAGCGAGAAAAGCAGGAGGCGCGGGTGGCGGGGAGTTCAGCAAGAGCTCCTGTGCTCTCATGGAAAAGCATGAGAGTTTGGAGCGTGACTCAAAGACTCGAGAGTCCGAGCTTGCCTCGCCTCGAAAGTGCCAAACCGCCAAGGCCGAGGCCCATAAGTCCCTTCAAGAGGTTGAATTGATGAAGAAGATAGCGCGGTAAGGCATTTTTCATGCAAAGCAAGCATGTGAATGTAAATTACGGTTACTTACCCGGATTCGAGCTCTCCAGTATGCGCTTGCAGATCTGCCTCGCAGCATGTCCGATGTCGCAGATTCTACCGAGCCGAGGAGGGAGCTCAACGGAGAAGGTCTTCGTCTCAAGATGCCGAGGCCGCCATCCGTGTTCTAGCGACCATCCAAGCAGCTGGTCGAATCTCACAAGGTGGCCGAAAGAGGCCATGAAGGGCCTCATAGTCCGGCCGGGCTCGAGAGGCCATGCCGGAGCTACTTCGCCTCGCAGGCGACGTTGGTGGATGCGCGCCTCGGGTGGAGGTTATCGCCGCCCCCTATATTGAAGGTGCTCGCTGGCCCCTTGCCCGAGCAAAGGTGCATTGGGGCAAGCTGGATGCGGAGAAGCTAATCATCGACGCGCCACCAGCGGGCAAGGAGCATCGACGCCCAAATTTACTATAAGGCTGTCCTCAAGGGTGCCCGCAAGATTGCGGATGAGTGCCCTGTGGATGTAATTTTGAGTGAATTCGCAATGTGTTATCCTGCGCGCTGAAAACTTTGTTCATATGCGCTTAAGCAACGCTTGTTTAATTTAAAATATTACCTTCAGGCGGCCGCTTATTAAATCAGAGATGGCAAGTCGTCGGTTTCGCCCCCATGCCACGAAAAGGGGTGTTTGGGATAAACTTGAGCACTCTTGTTCCCATTTTTGGGTCCATCTAGGAGGCGCCAACACAACGTAACAAGGCAACCGGACTTATAGTGCTTGAACACTCTCACTTAGCCATAGAATTTATAATTTTAAATTTCGCGAAGCCCCTAGTATTCGAAGACCGAATTGGGGCGCTATCCACGCCTTCATCGGACATAATCCGAACTTCGCTCAAGCGGCGAGGTCTTGAAGGACCCGAAGGACCTCTTGAACAGCTTATCAGTCTCACGCCTTATCATGCCGGTTAGTTTTAGCTTTCCATCGAGGCGCTAACCTGCTCAACCGGGCGCAATTGCAGTGGTTCTCCCAAAGGCTACCTTAGCCGATAGAACGGAACGTAAGGTGTCAAACATGGGAGCCGGGCAAACCCAACTATTGACCCAAGACATGATTCGAGCTGATTCATATAATGCTATAAGTTCGGGTGCCGACTTGTGAAAGTGTGCGGACTTTATCACACCATAAAGTGGAGGACATAAGCCCCTGTGTATTTGGTCAGCACTCAAGATGCACGGGTGCAATATGTCGTAAATGAATATATATATATATATATATATATATATATATATATATATATATATATATAAAGTAATGCAATTATAGGCAAAAGTGCTGCATTTTATTCGAGAAGATATGCTATCAGTATGAATGATACAAATAGTGCGGAAAGCAAGGGATTGATTTAATTAAAGGCGCTCTCTCCGTGGGTAGGCCATGAATGTTGTATTTAACAAATTTAATGCTCGTGATGGAGACCACCGAGTGTTCGCCGCGCCTTTGTCCTTCCCCGGCTGTTGCATCATGAGTTCGGCAGGTTCGCCACGGACTGAGTTCTGTGAAAAAAGAGAAAAAAAAAGAGCGACACTTGGGAGCCCCTGGTGGTCGAACCGCACTGGGTCTGTTGTGGTTGTGCCCTTCCCTATGCCCATGGTATCTCCGTATGAATTATGTACGCCGAGAGTTTGTCTTACAATTTTGCAAGGGCTGGGTTGGGGCCACATTGCTACGCAGCACGGAACATGCTGTGGTCTTGGTTGATTTTGCTCGGCGCTGTTGGTTGTGTCCGTCCGCTTAACGGCCGGACTCGATAATTGCCTTAAAATCTGTACTTCCGCCGCAGAGCCGCCAGTATGTTCCTCCGCTCGAGGGAGCGCCTGTTTCCATTGACCGTGATGACTCCACGAGGGCCCGCATCTTGAGCTTAAGGTATGTGATACGCGGCACCGCTGCTGAATTTTGTAAACGCTGTTCGTCCGAAAGCAGAGCGTGATAGCCGCGCGAACGGGACTATGTCAAGATTAACTCTCGCTTCGAAATTATCCGGGATCCAAGACCACTTCCGTGTAATCGAGCTCGCATAATTGGCCTCGACACCGGTATGACGCTTTGAAGGTCGCTGCTTTAGGTTTAATCCTTGAAGGGTCTATGCCCATCTTGGCGACCGTATCCCGATAAAGCAGGTTCAGGCACCGCCGCCCATCGAATCTCGTGAGGTGAAATCCATCAACGATTGGGTCTAAAACTACGCGCGAATCCGCCATGGCGGATATCGGTCGGATGGTCTCTTCGATCAAAAGTGATCGGGCAAGAGGACCATGGGTTGAATTTTGGGGCGATCGCTCCATCGCAGATACGCCCTTTAGTGCACGCTCGCCCCTTCTGGGAATATGCGCTATATATCATGTTTACCGTCCAACTTGAGGGGGAATCCTTTGTCCTCTCGTTGTTCGGGCGGCCGGGTCTCTTCCTCGCCATCGCTGTAGCCCTTGTCACTATTTTCGCGATTAATTTGCCTGCTCGCTTGAATACCCAACAATCTTTGTTGGTATGGTTAGCTGGCTTTTCGGGGTTCCATGTATTTGACAAGAGCGGTCGATTATTCGGTCCAAATTGGACGGGCCCGAGTGGTTCTTTGAATGGCTTATTTCCGCTGACCGGTTTGGAGCCTCGAATCCGCGCCGACTGCCAGATCTCATTGCTGCCGCCAGCACGCGGCGCTTTGTTTTTGTTTTGACGCAACCTGCCATTGCGGTCCTTGGTATCCGGACTGCCAGCTTTTGCCGAGGTTGTTATCGCGAAGCGAGCCAGTTATCCTCTCCGCATGTAAGCGGGTCATGAGGGATGTGAGGGCTGCCATGGATTTCGCTTCTCCCGCCCAAGGTGCCGGGCCAGCCACTCGTCATGGATGTTATGTTTGAAGGCAGCGAGTGCCTCGCATCCGGACACCGACGATTTGATTTTTCTTTGTTAAGAACCGGTCCGTAATTGCCCGCCGATTCGCTCGGTTGCTGGATTATGTGGCTTAGGTCATCTGCTCGTGGTCGCATTACATGCGTTCTCGAAGTTGTCGAGGAATGCGGCTTCCAGTGTCTTCCTAGCATCCAATTGACTCAAGGGCATGCTGTTAAGCCAATGCCGAGCTGGTCCTTTAAGCTTGAGCGAGATATTTGATGGCGGAAGATCGCCGCCGCGCCATGTGTATATGGAGGAGATAATCTCAATCCGCAGACCGCTGGGTCTGTTGTGCCATCGTGAGGATTCGATATTAACGGGTTTGATCCCTTCAGGGATTTGATGATCCATTACTCGCCGCTGAAGCATAGTGGGTGTGCGCCTCAGATGAGCAATATCGCGACATAGCTCGAGAGAGCGTTGTTCGCTCCAGTTCGCCCGCCGAGAAGTTGTATCCGTGCGACGGTATTCGCTGTGGGTCGGGGCGCCCACGTGATCCATAGATAGATCTGGATTGTCTTGCCTTGTCCTCCAATATATCTCGCAAGTCCGGGCGCGTTCCGTGGCTTCCTGCTTTAGAGCGATGTCGGGTACGGTTTTGGTGGAGGGCTTGCACGCCTCTCTATCGCGCCACGAGGTGGTCGGTCTGCCGATCAGCGCGCTGGTGATGCTGCCTCCTCTAATCGGGGAGCAACTTGCTTTGGGTATCTTTTGAGGGGCGCTCGAAGTTCATATTTTCGCCAGCGAGGACCTCGGTCCATCTGTCGGCCAGTAGGTCTTGATCAACTTGAAGCTGTTGTTTCTTTTTCTTTAGGCTGTTTGCCGTGGCCATTAGCCTGCGTCTGAAACGCTCTGTCGGGGAGAACTGATCGTGTCCCGCGAACAACTATGGGACCTGGGTCCCTTGTGGTTCGGAGGGGGGGGCGGAGATTGCACGAAGAGCGGATCGAGGCGATGCACACGAGCAGATCCCAGCTTCGGAGCTCTCCGGAGAGATAATACTCCTACTGCTGCTTTGTGGATTATCTTGTGTTCTTGCTAGGGAGCAATGGGAGCTACAAGACCTAGCCCGAGTGTGGTTTTTGTATGAGTCTGATGAACTAAGCCGAGCTGGACCAACCCTTTCACGCTGCACTTGGGCCTCCTTTTATAGGCACAAGGGGTCACCACATGTGGCAAGTAGACAAGGGTAAGATAGTAAAACATAGGTTGGTACACCGCACTATACAAAGGTACAGTAATCTATACCTAACTCGACGGCAAGGGACAAGAGTCATCAATGCCCGCCCCGGGCCGCCAACAACAGGTAACAGGACCGCTGGCGCGCCTGCTTGCCACGATGGTAGCTTGTCGCCGCTTATCGCTATCTCCCTCACTGGCTGCACAGCCCGCCGACAAAGGCAGCTTGGGAGGCCCTGCAGTGACACGCTACGGGTGAGCTGGAGCGGAGATGAAGAGAGGTTGCCCGCCCGCAAGCGCCTTTGCCGCGCAGAACCTTGTCGCGCTTGGGGCTCGGCGCCCACCAAGCCTTTCCTGCAAGATCCCTTGCCGGGTCTTGTTTTCCGGGGTCATGAGGGTCTTGGCAGACGCCCGCAAGGCTTGCCACGGGACGCCATGACGCCTGCAGACAGTTCGGGGTACTAAGGTACCCTACTTTAGTACACCGACAGAGCCCCCGGTCTGGGCCACACGGTGCCGAGCTAAAGGCCCAAAACAGGCACGGGCACGCTGTGACTGGGTCCAAACCAACCACTCAGATCCGCCGCTGCTCGTGAATGGCACGATCAATTGCGGTGTCGGGGGAAGTGGGCGGAGTGCGAGGTCGCCCATCCGTCAGCCTCGGTTTTGCATCCCCGCCACGTGGTCTCCATGCTCTTGGGGTCGCGGACGGTGGGAGTGGGAACTGTGCTGCTATGGCAGAGACAGCAGGTCGGCCCCGATTCCCTACTCTTCCTATGCCTTGATTCACTGAGCGGGGCGGCCGAGCCCCCACCTTGCTTCTTTTAAGAAGAGCGGAAGGGGAGCGCAGAAGCCCGCACTCTCCCATCTCTTCCTTTCTCAGCTTCGCCCCCTTTCTCTCATTCGTCATGGAGAAAGGGAACCATGGTTCTCATCGGTGGCGGCGAGGGTCGCCGCTAGACAGCTCACCCTCCCAACCCCACGCCTGGGTGGCAGAGCCAGCCAAAGGGGAAGAGGGAGGGGCGAGGTCGGGACGAGGTCGAGGCGCACGGGAAGAAGCGGACGGGCGGCGCGCCATCTCCGCCCGCCGGGCGGTTCCTCCCCGTGGTCCATACAGGGACGACACCTTGCGAGTTTTTTCGTCAGCTGCGCTGGCGCCTGTCGCCGCTCGCTTCCAGCCCGTCATGAGCTGATGGAGTCGGATCCGCCTGAGACATCGAGATCGCACATGAGGGGCTGGGATCAGCGCACGCGAGTCCGCTGCTGTATTCCCAGCCCCTAATGTGATTTATCTTGATCATGGGTGGAAGACGCTCACCCGCATCCACAGCCTGATGGCGGGTTTACCTCCATTTTAAGTTAATGGAGGGTGATCTCCTCTCCGCTGTCTTCGGGATCTCGCACTGGGCGAAGTGCTGCGTGGATAGCTCCTCCGACAGCCAAGATTCCTCGAGCGAGAGTGACGAGGAAGAGAGCGACAGCGACGACGAGGGTAGCGGCCTGATTAGTTGTCGGGTGCCGCTGCAAGGCCACCGCGACCCCATCATCCGCCGCTCCTTGAACTCTCCGGTCGCCTCCTTGGGCGATCGGGCGAGGGAGGCTGCGGAAGGGGAAGAGGGATGGCGACAAGGCCATCAAGTCGGAGTACGAGGGCGAGTGCCTCGACAGCGCTGACGCCCTGCCGCCTGCCTTCAAGCCCCCTCCCGCCAGCTGCCTCCGCTAAGCCTCCTGAGAGCCCCCTGGATGTTCCCTTGGTGCCTTCTCGCGCCTGTAGCCTCGCTTAGGCGCCTTTTGCCCTTCTCGCCTCTTGACCTACCTCCAAGAGAGGGACAGGAAAAGGATTACGGGCATCTTATCTTTTAATTTGTAAGCCTTCGGCCTTATCCGCATTTAAAACTTGTAATCCTCTCTTCATGTGTTTCATTCTCCACGGACTGTATCCGAGTAGGATGTTTTAATGAAAAAGGGATGCTTGCAAACTGATTTAAAGGCTTATCTGACATCGCAGCCCCTGCAACTCGCTTGCTTCAGCAGCCCCCTAAGCAACTCCGCTTGTCGGGCTTGGGTGCCGCGCCGCCTCTTCTTCTCCTCTTCGCTGTTATTTCAGTTATGAGAACAATTTAGCCAAAGCCGCAATAAGTTATTTCTGTAATATAACTTTATTCTGGGCAATATTTGCTATGTTACTTCCTTTACTCGACTCTTGGCTTTGTATGTTACTGCCCCACGCTGGGGAAACTTGCTTGCAGCAGCACTTTGTCGCGAAGCGCCGAAAAGTGAACTTCAGCAGCCTCGTGGCGGGCCGCCATCGACAAGCAACCTTGTCGCGACTAGCCGCAGCTCACTTAAGTTGTTGAGCGGACTCAAACAAAGTAAGGGCGCCACCAGTCACGATTTGGTTCCTTCGCTACACAGGTTTTCCATACAAAGCGCGGTCGCTCAAGGAAAATAACTTAAAAAATCGAATGCTCAAACTTTGGCAACTTAGCTTTTCTGTCATTCGCTTCCCGGCAAGGCGAAACTAGGTCACTGCTATGCACCAATACTCAAAGCCCCCGACAGCGCGAGGGAAAAGGGCCGAGGATGTCGAGCCCTGCATCGAGAAGGCCAGGATAAAGGGATCGCCCGAGAGCTTGAGCTGGTTGGTGTATCTGTTTGGAATGGAACCGCACGCTTCACACTTTGTTACTTGTGCAAGCAGCATCCTCGAGGGCTTCTCGCCAGAAGAAACCTTGCCGGAAAGCTTTGCTTAAGCAGTGTTTTGGCGCCAATGTGGTGACCACATATGCCTATGTGTATCTCGCCAACAGCTTCATTCCATCTTCCCGCAAATACACTTCAATTTCACACCGCTGAGTCTTCTTCGCATGTGATGTTGCCAACAAACCGGTACATACTTGACCGCCGGGCTACTTTTTTCCGCTTCTTCTTGCTCTTCGGAAGTTCTCCTGTCTCAAGGAAATGGACGATTTGTTGTGCTCCATGCGGGAGCCTCGTGGGCTCACAACAAGAACTAAAGGCTCATCCATCATCAAGGAACATCAGCTTCAAGCGCAAGAACTCGTGGGTCCGCCGGAGTTTGATGATCCCGCAAGCTTGCCGGAGCTTAAACTTGTCGGGAGCGCTTGTTTCAACGATAAAACTCAAGATGGTTTGTCGGAGCATACTGCTCCTCGATACTTTGCGCTGGTTTTAGGGACCTTCTGGCGGCGGCTTCAGGAGCTCGCCGGAAAGTAGTCGCTGAAACCAATTTTCTTTTTCTTGCTCTGTCTCGCCGATGGTGTTACTGTTGGTTGAGTTAGCTTGAGCACAAAAATCCCTGGTTCCATAGGTAACTTAAGTGCGGCACATTTGGAGAGGCCATCAGCTATATCATTCTGCGGTTTTGAACGGTTCCATTTGCAGCCTTCAAAGCGCTTCTTCCAGCTTCCTCACTTCATCGACGAGGCTTCCATCAACTAACTCGATAATCTTTATTTACTTGGTGGACGCAAGTTGCGTAGTCCCCTCACAATGAGCTTCTTGATCCCAAGGTCCACCGCAATCTCGAGACCGCAAGCAAGCCTTCATACTCTGCAGTATTATTTGTTGCTTGTTCCTTGGGAAAGTGCATCCGGACTATGTACTTGAGGTGCCTCCGGGGTGCGATAAGCAGACGCCGCACCGCGCCTTTGCAGCGAGAAGGCACCGTCAAAGTACATCAGCCACTTTTATTTGCCTCCTTGACGGGATGCTCGCCTCCGTAATCTTCTTCATCTTGCGCTACGCCCACTCGCTATGAATTCTGCCAATGCCCTGCTCGATAGTTGAAGTGCTTTCAACTTGAGACCAAAGCTTGACAGCCCAAAGGCCCACTGACAATCCTGCCTGCTTTCTGGATTTTGCAATATCCTCTTCAGCGGAAAGCGGTGACAACTGTTATCTCGTGTGCTTGAAGTAATGGCGCAGCTTTATTGAGGCCATGAGGAGGCCGAAAAGCAGCTTTTGCACACCGTAGTACCTTGATCTAGCCCCCGCAAGGGAACTGATAAAGTAGACTGGGCGTTGCACCATATTTTCTCGTATCTTGTCGCAACCTCGCGCTGATCTCGTTTTGTCGGGACCAGAGCTTGACGGTGAAGCCCCGCGCCGTTGCTGGATGCAATCGCCTCGCTGTCGGCTGATCATCCGCCTCCTCTCCGCTACTAACGCAGCACTAACCACTTGGTTGGTCGCTGCTATATACAGCAGCAACTTCTCTGTGGCCTAGGTGCGATAAGTATTGGAGCAGAGACAGGTATCTCTTCAAGTCCTACAGCGCAGCCTCCGCTTCGGAGTCCATTTTCATTGGACCTGCCTTTTCAAAATCTTGAAAACGGCAGGGCGCTGTCAGCAGACTTAGAGATGAACTGCCGAGAGCAGCCACGCAACCGCAAGCCTTCGACATCCTTGACGCTGCTGGTGCTTCAATCTGCTCAACGGCCTTGATCTTGTCGGATTGGCTTCAATTCCTCGCCGAGACACAAAGAACCCGAGAAGCTTGCCGGAAGGGACTCCAAATACGCACTTCTCGGGTTGAGCTTGAGGTTGATCTTGGCAGTTTTGCAAATGTTTCATCCAAATCCTGAACCACGCCGCTTCCGTCTCTGTTTTTGACCACTATGTCATCCATGTAGGCTTTACATTTCTGTATCTGTGGTTCAAAGGCATCATGGACTACCCTTGCAAAGGTTGAACCAGCATTCTTCAAACCGAAAGGCATCCGTGATAAAGCAGACGTGCTACATGGTGTAATGAATGCGTTTTCTTCATCCTCTTCGCCATGAAGATCTGATGATATCCTGAATATGCATCAAGAAACGAAAGCAGATCACATCCAGCTGTGGAGTCAACAATCTGGTCGATACGCGGCAAGGGAAATGGGTCTTTGGGACAAGCTTTATTAACATCAGTGAAGTCAATACAAAGTCTCCATTTCCCATTAGCCTTGGCGCATAACTACCGGATTGGCCAACCACGGGTGGAGGACTCTCCGACGAGCCCCGCTGCTTCTAATTTCTTTATTTCTTCCGCTATGAACTCTGGCGCCCACCGCCTGCTTCCTAACTTTTGTTTGACGGGCCGCATGAGGACAGACAGCCAAGTGGTGCTCAATTACTTTCTCGAACACCGGGATGTCGATGGTTGCCATGCAAACACATCGACATTCTCCCGCAAGAAAGCAACGAGCTCGCTTCCTATTTAGGATCAAGCGTGGCATCGATGGTGAAGGTACCACCAGTGCCGCCCTCCTGGCGGGCACCTTCTTGGTCTTCGGGCGGAGCTGCCATCGCCTTGTTGCACTTGCCGTGGAGCTCGATGGTGCGCCTCGACGGTAGCGCAGCACCAAGAGGTGAGCTTGCCGGAGGGCAACAGAGTTTTGCCGACCTGGTGGTCTTCTTTCCCCCGGAGCTTCAAAGTAAGTGGTTTGCTATCTGTCATGCTGCTGCATCCCGGAATCTTGTCGGCGCAGATAAGTGCATCCTTCTTGTCGCCATGGACAGAAATGACGCTTATCGGGCCGGGCATCTTGAGTAGGTTGTAAGCATAATGAGAGGCGGCCATGAACTTGGCGAAGTGCCGACGGCCAAGCATGCCATTGTAGGGCAATGGGAAATCGCGACGCCAAACGTGACCTCTCAGCTCTGAAGTTGAGCTCGCTGTCAATGTTACCGCAACGTGATCTTCCCTTTGGGCTTGCTCCTTCTTGCTGATTCCTTGAAAGTACCAGTTTCTTCGAGCTCGCTGTCAGGATTTGAAGTTTCGGAGCACCGCAGGAGATCAATTCAGGCCGCCCCGCCAACCAGCATCTTTGTGACCTTGAGGTTGCGGATGGTTGGTGAGACCAACATCGGCAGGCACCGACCGCAGTGATGCGATCAGGGTGATCCTCAATGTCGAAGATGATGGGCGGCCGGACCACTTCGTGAGGTTTGCGGACTCTATGGATGGTTCTGCTGCATTGACCTCACGCATCCATTGCTTGAGTTTGCGGTGCGAGGTATGCGAGACGCACCACCGCCAACGCAGCGACCTCCGCCGCCTTTTGAAACTCCTGCTCATCAGCTTCATCGCCTTCCATGTCCTCGCCATCTTCATCTTCGTCTTCTTCCATGTCACGGCCGCTGGAGGTTCTGTCTCCTTGCCGCTGCTTGGCCTTGCCGCGCCCCCCCGACCGGTCTTTTTTACTGGCTGCACCTGCACCTTCTTGGGCTTTCCTTGTCTCGCTGCTCGTATTCAGCTCTCTCAGAGCACAACAAGCTGCTCGACTTTCTTGCAGCTCGAGATCGTGGGCCCTTGGTGCGGTGGATTTTATAGTACCGCTTGTTGAGCTGTCGCTTGTCGGCGTCGCCACAGCTTGGCGGTTACGCTAACGGCAACCTCCTTGCCGGAGCCACCAGCCTTGGCTTTGTTGGCGGCACCATCCTTGCCGGACTGCTCGACAACCAGTACTTTTGGTTTTTCTACCTCCTGTTGTTTCGCCACGGCTCTTTCTTGCCGGGCGATCCCTCACCGCCGCACTCGCCCCACATTCTCTCCTCGAGTCTTCTTCCTTCTTCAGCTGGCACACTTGTCGCCAGGGCGAGCTCACCGACGTTTTTCACTTTGCACATCGCCATCTCCTCCTCATCCTCGCGGTTTCGCACATTCTGATGAAATGCACCGATCACCGCGCAGGGTGGACGCTCGATGTTGTAATGCACACGGCTGAATCTCTGGATGAATTTGCGCAGGGACTCTCCTTCCTTCTCGGGCGCAGTAGGTGAAGGTCACTTCCGCCATGAGGCTTATGGTCACCGTGAAGGCGCCAACAAACTGGTGGCACAAGTCTGCCCAAGAAGAAATAGAGCTGTCCGGCAAGTGCATGAGCCAGATCCGACGCTTGGCTTGAGCGCTAGAGGAAAGTAGTTGGCGAGGATCTTGTCGCCTTCGCCCCCGCCGCCTGCACCGCGATGGTGTAGATGCCGAGGAACTCCGGCGGTGTGTCCTGCCATCATACTTCTCCGCACATCTGGTTTGAAGTTTTTCTTGTCGGGCCACCGGACTTGCCGCAGCTCACGGTGAACGCAGGGCAACCTACCGCAGACGGTAAGTCTCCCCGTTCTTCGGGCGCATGCATATCGACAGGGCCCCGCGCTGGTCGATTGACGGCGCGCTTCGGGCGCCGATACGGGTTCGAAGCGTTTTCTTCTTGCCGCTCGGAGAACTTGGCACTGGTCGCGACGAAGCTCATGGATCCGGACGACACGCTGGAGTCGCTGCCGAGGTGGATCCGCGAGTCGGGCGATCTTGGTCTTCGTGAAGGGGAGTGCACGGTGGCTGCACCTCGCAGTCTGCCGCCATCAGCTCGCGTTTTGTCGCTTTGCCACGGCCGCGCAGGCACTGTTGTTGCTGGACGCCGCTGCTGGCGGCTTGATGAGACTGACTGTGGCCTCCATTCGCCGACCTTGTCGGCCATTGAGGGTAATCTAGAAGTAGCTGTTTTGCCAAGGCTTCGCTGGTGTGGTGGTGGCAACGGTGTACGAAGCGAGGAACGGAGGTGCTCGACTCCTAACAAAGTTAGAGGAGCAGCATCCCGCCTAAGCGATCAGATTCCACTCAGATCGCATGCCGAGGCGCATGCGGTCTCGAGGGCCTCGATCCTCCAGCTTGGCCTTGATCCAACGAAAGCGATGGTGCCGCGAGCATCATGACGCTTGCCGGGTCCCGCGGCCTCGCGAGGGACGCGGCACGGACTCGACGCCGACGCTCAGGCTGCCTTGTCCTTGACCTGGCGGCATTGTGGGCTCTCTCGATGACGCTGTTCCTCCGCACAGCTTCCCCCACCACCGACAGCCCGTGGTGGTGGGTTCGACGCGGGCGGCTCTGCTGCTGCTGAAGACTTCTTCTTCGGCGCCATGTTGACGAAGATGTCGATGAAGTTGCTCGTGTGACCGCCGGATCGGGTTCACACAGCCTCGACGCCCCCTACCTGGCGCGCCAAAGATGTCGGGAGAACTGATCGTGTCCCGCGAACACCTATGGGACCTGGGTCCCTTGTGGTTCGGAGGGGGGGCGGAGATTGCACGAAGAGCGGATCGAGGCGATGCACACAAGCAGATTTACCCAGCTTCGGAGCTCTCCGAGAGATAATACTCCTACTGCTGCTTTGTGGATTATCTTGTGTTCTTGCTAGGGAGCAATGGGAGCTACGAGACCTAGCCTCGAGTGTGGTTTTGTATGAGTATGATGAACTAAGCCGAGCTGGACCGAACCCTTTCACGCTGCACTTGGGCCTCCTTTATAGGCACAAGGGGTCACCACATGTGGCAAGTAGACAAGGGTAAGATAGTAAAACATAGGTTGGTACACCGCACTATACAAAGTACAGTAATCTATACCTAACTCGACGGCAAGGGACAAGAGTCATCAATGCCCGCCTCGGCCGCCTCAACAAAGGTAACAGGACCGCTGGCGCGCCTGCTTGCCACGATGGTAGCTTGTCACGCCGCTATCGCTACTCCCCGCTGGCTGCACAGCCCGCCGACACGCTGCAGCTTGGGAGAGCCCCGTGGTGACACGCTATGGGTGAGCTGGAGCGGAGATGAAGAGAGGTTGCCCGCCTGCAAGCGCCTTTGCCGCTGCAGAACCTTGTCGCGCTTTGGGGCTCGGGCGCCCACCAAGCCTTCCCTGCAAGATCCCTTGCCGGGTCTTGTTTTCCAAGGGCCGCGGAGGGTCTTGGCAGATGCCCGCAAGGCTTGCCACGGGACGCTGCGATCGCTGCTGGCACAGGTTCGGGTACTAAGGTACTCCTACTTTAGTACACCGACACGCTTTTTTCGACGGGATCCTCGTGCACGACGACTGGCTGCCGCCGAGGCTTGCCTCGCTCCGGAGGGAGGTAAGTAATTGTCATCCTCGACCTTCGCTCGCCGCCTCTCCCGAGGGCTTGCTTCTGCCCTCCCGCGCTGGATCATGCCGAGGAGTTGTCTTCGCACTTTCTCGGGTGTTATTATCTCCGTGCTGAATCTCCATTCTTGCCGAAGCGGATTAGAGCGGCGCCACGACGCCGGGCGCTGGGCTGTTTTTATGAATCGCCTCCGCTGCTTCTTCGCCCGCCCCCATCTTTTGGGGTGTCCACCATGTATATGTCGATGACGAGGTGGTTTTCAAAGGTCCCGTAGGCACCGGTTCTGGTAGTCTCCGCATCGCCGCCCATACCGCCGATGTCTTCGGAGTCGAGTCGAGTACGCCGGTTAAATCGCTGACGGTGGCTACGGGGGTGGTGGTGGATCTGAATTTTTCGCCGTCTGCGTTCCACCCGCCCCGGCCGTAGTTCGCCAGGCTCTCCGGATAGCGAGAGATGATTCAGTGAATTTATGATATCGCCAAGGGTGAGTGCTGAAAGATGTCCGCGGCGGTGAATTCCATGATCGGCGCCAATCGGATTCGACAGCAAGGGCACAGAGGTCCAGAGTCGTGCGAGAGTCCGCGCCGAGTCATGGGCTTTATGCGGACAAGGTAAGTGTTCGCCCATCGCTGGGAGTTGCAGCTCGAGGCGTGTCCAGCCATCCGCCCTGATTCGAGCGATCGCTCCGGACTATGAGTCGGAGCGGATTCATGGGCGGCTCTAAGGTGCTGTCCGCGGCAGAGTTAGGTCATGCCCATCGAGACAGCGCGGCACGCTTGGCTGTGGCTCGATCCATCAAGATCAAGTCCCCGCGGATGTGGGCCGTGAAGTTTAGGTTTCCAACCTGACCTGACGGCCAGGGCGAAGCTTAATCTGCTCCAGATGGCTAAGGAGTTGCCCGCAGCGCGGCCGCCGAATACGAAGATCTGTCCGGGAGAAAGGTCTCACCCAGACTATGTCGTTGTTGATTGAAGAGGCCATCGCTTATCGGTGACGGCTACGAGGAACTCTCAATGAAAGCACCAATGTCGGTGTCAAACCGCGGATCTTGGGTAGGGGGTCCCGAACTCAGCGCCTAGGCGGATGGTAACAGGAGACAAGGGACACGATGTTTACCTGTGTTCGCCCTCTTGATGGAGGTAAAACCCACGCCCCGCTTGATTGATATTGATATTGTGGATGTTTACAAGAGTGGATCTACCACGAGATCAAGGAGGCTAAACCCTAGATGCTAGCCTATGGTATGATTGTAAGGGTTGTTAGATTGTAGTCCCACGGACTAAAGCCATCCGTTTATGTAGACATCGGAGAGGGCTAGGGTTACATAGAGTCGGTTACAATGGTAGGAGATCTACATATCCAGATCGCCAAGCTTGCCTTCCACGCCAAGGAAAGTCCCATCCGGACACGGGTGAAGTCTTCAATCTTGTATCTTCATAGTCTTGGAGTCCGTTGATGATGATAGTCCGCCGATGATAGTCCGCCGGCGATGGTAGTCCGCAATCCGACACCTCCTAATCCGGGACTCCTCACCCATCTAGAATGGAGTCATATTGAGAGGTGCCCCAAGGCCAAAGCTGCACAATCGTGTTCCCTAATTGGGGTGGATATAGGAGCTTTAATTCAATAAAGATATTTTCTGCATCTGATCTCCCGATGGCCTATTGCATCTGGGGCACATGCACTGAGTATCACGCAGTTCAATTTGAAGTGCTACAACACATATGATTACATATTGTGTAATCATATTGCCAAACTTGCCAAACATATTGCCAAACATATGAGTATCACGCAGACCGTGCTTCCAATTTCCTTCACATTGCCAAACTTGGAGACCATTCTGATTACATATTGTTGTAACCTCCAACATATTTTCCCACTAAACGACAAGTGCCCTCAAGATATAGCATCTGGTGTCACATTTAGTAAGCTAAAGCACATCAAGCTATACCATCTTCACAAGTTAGAGCAGATATGCGAGGCCAGCTTAACCGCCCGCATTGGAGACCATCGCCCTGTGGACTGTTGGGCCCTAAGACACCTACCGCCGTGTCATGCCAAGGTCCCAAGCCAAGGTGGAATGCGAGTAAGACTTAGGGATGTGCCTGAGTGGGACCGCCACTAGTAGAAAAAGGGTAAACATGAAGCACATTAGTGCCGGTTTGAATTTGAGCCGCACTAATGTATACAGAGTAGAAAATGAGCTTTAGCGCTGGTTCAGAGTGGCCTTTTAGTGCCGGGTTCCATAACCGCACTAAAGCCCCCTTTAGTACCGGTTCGGCACGAACCGCGCTTAAAGTGCCACCACGTGGCGTGAGCTCACGCCTGTAGGGGATTTTAGTACTGTTGGTGTTACCAACCGTACTAAAGGTTTTTTTTATTTATTTTTTGAAAATTTTGGAAAAAAAATTTGATTTTTTTTCGATTTTTTATTTTTCTGAATTATTTGAATATTTAGTCTCTAATCACCTCTCTTAACTGCTCAAGTGTGGATCACTCATTCCAAATCATCTAACTTCCCGACCGGTCACCCATCCCTCTCACTACTCTAGCCCGAGCACGCTTAGCTTTCGGGTTCTATTCTCCTTCGCTGAAGTCTGCACTTGTTGTTTTCCGACAATAGTAAGATGTCAATCCTATTAACCTCGTGAGTTTAGCTTGAGCATGAAGTCACACATTTTACCGCTTGAGTTTTTGAAACTATTATTCTAAAAACAGTAATTATTTAGTAACGCCAATATTTCTTGAATAAGTTTGACCATAGTTTGACCAGATTTGACCAAAATTCAAAAAATTGAAATAATTATTTAGTAACACTAATATTCTTGAATAATTATGTAGTAACATTAATACTTCTTGAATAAGTAGTTTGACCAGATTTAACCAAATTTTTTTAAAAAAAACTGAAATTTGACCATATCTTTTTTTCCTTTTGGAATTTGAGGATTCTAAAAAATTCCAAACAGGCCGCAGGCCGTCTCCATCGGATGCGGATTTTCGTGCTGAATTTTTTGATATATTATACGTTTTTGTCCGACATCGTATGCAAAAGTTATAGCCGTTTTACATTTTCCCTACACTTTTTGCAAAACATGTCCAAATTTAAGTTTTTGAATTTTCCTAACTAGTAGATGTAGTAATATAACTACATCTCGAAGAATTTTATTTTCTGAATTTTTTATCATTTTCTTTTGTATTTTTCAAAACTGAAATGGCGTATATACGGGGTAGGGATTGAAAATTGCCTTTAGTACCGGTTCGTGGCAAGAACCTAACTATAGGTCAAATCCCTTAGTACCGGTTCGTGGCACTAACCAAGATTAGGTTAGTTCTTTAGTACCGGGTTTGTGCCACTAACCGCACTTAAAGGTGATCAAGGGCCCCGCCTAACGCCAGCTCGCCATCATTTTTAGTACCGTTCGCGCTACTAACCGTACTAAAGGTTCAACACGAACCGCATTAATGCAACTGCTCAACCGCACTAATGGTACCATTAGTACCGGCCAAAATCAAACCGCACTAATGTGCTTCACATTTGACCCTTTTTCTACTAGTGACATTAGTGCCGGTTCCAACGGCTAGCTGGGCCGCTTTATTAGTACCGTTCATGGCTAACTTTAGCACCGGTTCGTACACGAACCGGTACTAATGAGAGTGGTGGCAGGATGTTGTCGACTGGGCTCTTCCAGTTCTTTTAGTACCGGTTCTGGCACGAACCGATACTAAAGGTCATCCTACATAAACCCTTCGCCCACCCGAGCTCGCTCTCGTTCTTCCCTTTCCCTCTCTCTCTCGTTCTTCCCTCTTCCTCTCGAGCTCATCACACATTTTGCCCAAAATTTGTCAAGATTTGAAGGCACCCATCCATTCAAATGATCACAAAGGTTAGCAACTTTGTCCTTTCATCTCTCATTGCTAGATTAGCTCTTGCAATGCTTTATATAGTAATTAATTTGTGAGTTTAGTAATTTGGGAGGAAATATATATATGTGCTAGTATTTGATTTATATGCAATTTGAGGTCAAAATAACACTTAGTTTGCATATGTAGGTGTGGTTTACTTAGTGCCTTCTAAATCTCCGTCAGAATTCACTGCCGACGCTCAAGCACTGTCTCTGTCAGCCGCACCACCTTGTGGTGAGCCTCTTGTTCATGAAATTTTATATAAAAATTGATGTTTGTGTGATTTGGATATATAGTTACTCGATAATTATCTTACCCAGACGTTGTTTGTTATACATATAGTGCCATGGTTTTGATATCCGCCCCCGCGGCCCTCGCCCTTGTTATGATTCGATGTGGTATATATATTCTCTTTAAAACTGGTTGCATTTCGTGTTTATGAAAAATTATGCCCATAAAGTTGACATAGAAATTTTTTCTAGGAGGTATGTGAACCGAAATTCCAACCGACCCTATTGTCGAGAGGTTAAATTTAGTTGAAAGAGAAAACGAGTACTTGAAAGAAAAATGAAAATAATTGAGGGCTAGAAGATGGAATTGAGTTGCATGTTGCCGATGTCGCCGATGATCACAAGATCAAGATGGAGAAAATGCGCTTGAAGATTAGAAAGATTAGAAAATATGCCATCGATAGTGAGGCTTGGTATCATTATGTTGTTGGATCAATTGTTACCTTAGTTGCGATCTTGATCGCATTTGTTGTTGCGCTTAAATGCTTTAGCTAGAGAGTTATTTGTTTGTTGCATTTAAGTGTTGTATGAACTTTATGTATGAACTTGTATTAATTTGGTCTATTCGTGTTGTGTAATGAAGATGAGCCGCAATGGATGTACGATGACCGATGCTCTCCCAGTTCGTTGAGGGCGTGTATACTTTTTTGCTTGCGCTAAGGCAAACAAGCGGCGGATGGTTTTATGCCTTGTCCATGTGCTGGCTGTAAGAATGGTCACAATTACTTCACGCCAAGAACCATTCATGTCCACCTGTTTGAGTCCGGTTTCATGCCCCACTATAATGTTTGGACCAAGCACGGAGAAAGAGGGGTTATGATGGAAGACAATGAAGAAGAAGAGGACGACGACAACTATCCTGGCCATGGGTTCCTGAATACGATGATACAACAATGGGGAAGAAGTTGAGCCGTAATGCGGAAGAAGCTGAGCCGGCAATGCGGAAGAAGTTGAAGAAGAGGCATCGATGAGCCCTTGATGCTCTAGGTCGGGCCATTGCCGATGCAAAGAGAAACTCGCAAGTGATTTGGAGAAGAAGAAGTTGCAGCGCATGTTAGAGGATCACAAAAATTGTTGTACCCGAATTGCGAGGTGACAAGAAAAGCTGGGCACCACACCGGAATTGCTGCAATGGAAGGCAGAGAATGGTGTATCCGATAAGGATTTGGAAAGTTGCTAGTAATGATAAAGGATATGCTTCCAAAGGACAACGAATTGCCCGAGAGTACGACGGCTTAAAGAAGGTTGTCTGCCTCTAGGGTTAGAGGTGCGTAAGATACATGCATGCCCTAATGATTGCATCCTCTACCGCGTGAGTACGAGGATTTGAACGCTGTCTTGTATGTGGTGCATTGCGCTATAAGATCAGCCGCGATGATCCTGGTGATGTCGAGGGCGAGCGCCCCAGGAAGAAGATTCCTGCCAAGGTGATGTGGTATTCTCCTATAATACCACGGTTGAAACGTTTGTTCCAAAACAAAGAGCATGCCAAGGCGATGCGATGGCACATAGAAGACCGTAAGAAAGACGGAAAGTTGAGAGTACCCGCTGACGGGTCGCAGTGGAGAAAAATCGAAAGAAAGTACGGGAAGGAGTTTGCAGATGACGCAGGAGCATATGGTTTGGTCTAAGCGCAGATGGCATTAATCCTTTTGGGGAGCAGAGCAGCAACCATAGCACCTGGCCTGTGACTCTATGTTTGTATAACCTTCCTCCTTGGTTGTGCATGAAGCGGAAGTTCATTATGACGCCAGTGCTCATCCAAGGCCCTAAGCATCCCGCAACGACATTGATGTGTACCTAAGGCCATTAGTTGAAGAACTCTTACAACTGTGGAATGGAACAGTGTACGTATGTGATGAGCACATGGGGAAGAATTTTACCTAAAGGCGCTTGTTCGTGACCATCAATGATTGGCCTGCTCAAGAACCTTTCGTGACAGACAAACAAGGGATATCGCGGATGCACGCAATGTTTGGATGATACCGCAGATATATTTGAATAGTTGTAAGAAGAATGTGTACCGACATCGCCGATTTCTTCCGAGCAGGCATCCCATAAGAAAGAAAGGCAAGCATTTCAAAGGTGAGGCGGATCACCGGACGAAGCCTCGCCACCGCATCGGTGCTGATGTACATGATATGGTCAAGGATTTGAAGGTGATATTTGAAAGTTATCCCGCGACAACCTGTTCCAAGGACGCCGACGGACGCGCACCCATGTGGAAGAAGAAATCTATATTTTGGGACCTACCATTTTGAAAGACCTAGAGGTCCGCTCTCGAATCAACGTGATGCACGTGGACGAAGAATCTTTGCGTGACCCTGCTTGGCTTCTGGGCGGTATGGGAAGACAAAGATACACCGAGGCACGGAGGACCAACAACGTATGCACGGAGAAGACGGCATACATCGGGTCATGCAAGCTACACTCTTACCAAAGAAGAGAAGGAAATCTTCTTTGAATGCCTGCTCAAGATAAGGTACCGCCCGCTTCGTCGAATATAAAGGAATAATAAACATGGCAGAAAAAGTTCCGAACCTAAAGTCTCATGACTGCCACGTGATTATGACGCAATCGCTTCCGTTGCATTGAGGGGCTTTCACCAAAAACGCTCGATTAGCCATTGTGAAGCTATGTGCATTTCTCAATGCAATCTCGTAAGGTAATCGATCCAGAAATCATACCAAGGTTACAGAATGATTTGGTGCAATGTCTTTTCAGTTTCGAGTTGGTGTTCCCACCATCCTTCTTCAACATCATGACACACGCCCTAGTTCACCTATGCGAAGAGATTAACGCTTTTGGGTCCTGTATTTCTACACAATATGTTCCCTTTAGAGGTTCATGGGAGTCTTAAAGAATTATGTTCATAACCGTATAGGCCATAAGGAAGCATCTCCAAGGGCCATCAAAATGAGGAGGTCATTGAGTTTTGTATTGACTTTATTCCTGACCTTAAGCCGATTGGTGTTCCTGAATCGTGGCATAAGGGCGACTCGATGGAAAAGGCACGCTAGGAGGGGAACAAATAATATGTATGGACGGACATTCTCTCACCGAAGCACACTACACAGCTTCTACAGAATTCCGCCTTGGTGGCTCCGTATATGGATGAACACAAGAATTTGCTACGCCCAAACACTGGAGCGGTCTCGATGACCGGATTACACGTGAACAAACCAGAGTTTCGCCAAATGGCTGCGCATATCGCACTATGCATGACACCTCTATTGAAGATGACCTGTACTTGCTGTCCCAGCTACCATCTTCGAATATAATGACTTTCAAAGGGTACGATAAATGGTAATACATTTTACACGATCGCCCAAGATAAGAAGAGCACCAACCAAAACAGTGGTGTCCGCTGATGCGAAACCAAGACGGAAAGGAAACATATTATGGTTATATACAGGACATATGGGAACTTGACTATCGACGTGGTTTAAAGGTCCCTTTGTTTCGTGCAAATGGGTCAATATGACACGAGGCGGGTAACGGAAGACCCGCAATACGGAATGACAACAAGGATCTCAACAATCTTATGTATGTAGACGAACCATTCGTCCTAGCCAATGATGTGGAACAAGTTTTCTATGTGAAGGACATGTCTACCAAGCCAAGAAAAGAAAAGATAAGGAAGCTTAATGCATCGCACGATGAGCCAAAGCGCACATAGTTCTTTCTCGGGAAGAGAAACATCGTGGAGTGGATGACAAGACGCATAAGTCAAGATTATGAAAATTTTGATGAAATTGCTCCTTTCACAAAGTGAATATTGACCCGAGCATCCCGTTAAATGATGAAGATTTTCCATGGTTACGCAAAAGGGACACACGCTGAAGAAAAAGTTTCACACCCAAAGATCTGGATGTGACCGCTTCACTATCATCACTTTCTTCTCGTGTTTCACACCCGAGGGGAATCTCTGTAATAGTTAGGTAGTTATGTGTTTTGGCCTTTGAAACGCCAAGAAATTTTGTGTGCAAACAAATTCTTTCATGCCTTTACTGATTTTTGAAGTTGTTATTCACAAACTAGTGATTCACACTAATTTCAAATAATTCAAAATTTAAACTATTCAAATTTGAAAACTACGGCACTAATGTAAAGTTTGTAATTTTTGTACCTAAAGCAAAAATATTCACAAAGAAACTCTAAATACATAAAAAACAACAAAAAATAAATAAAGCAAAAAATAAAATAAAGCCCGCTTACTAGGCTAGAGCGGCCTGCATACGACTAGAAACCCAACCCGTTGTTGGGCCAGATGTAGGTTCTCAAGGCTCCAAAGTAATCCCATTGTGGCAAAGACAAGGTTGGGGAACGTAGCAGAAATTCAAAATTTTCCTACGTGTCACCAAGATCTATCTATGGAGAAACCAGCAACGAGGGGAAGGAGAGTGCATCTACATACCCTTGTAGATCACTAAGCGGAAGCGTTCAAGAGAACGGGGTTGATGGGTCGACTGCCGTGATCCAAATCACCGATGATCCTAGCGCCGAACGGACGGCACCTCCGCTGCTCAACACACGTACAACCCGGGACGCCTCCTTCTTGATCCAGCAAGGGAGAGGAGAAGTTGAGGGAAACTCCACAACACGACGGGCGTGGTGGTGATGGAGCTCGTGGTTCTCCCAGAGCCGCTAAGCACTACGGAGGAGGAGGAGGAAGCATTGAGGAGGGAGGGCTGCGCCAGGGTAGGTGCGGCTGCCCTCTCTCTCCTCACTATATATAGGGGTAAGGGGTGGAGGAGGCGCCTAGGGTTCCCTAGGGAGGGCAGCGCCACAGGGGAAACCCTAGATGGGTTTGGGCGCCCCACCCCCAGGAAACTTGCCCCTGTCGGGAAGGGGCTGCCCTAGGGAGGCGCCCCACCTCTCCTGGTTACGTGAGAGGGGTGAGGGCGCACCACCCCAATGGGCTGGTTTGCCCTTCCCTTGGCCCATGAGGCCCTGCAACACTTGCCGGGCTCCCAAACACCTTTCGGTCATGCCGCCATAGCCCGGTACCCCGAACACTTCCGACTCCAATACCCTTCATTCAATATATCGATCTTCACCGCCGACCATTTCGAACTCCTCGTGACGTCCGGGATCACATCCGGACTACGAACAACCTTCGTAACTACATACTATTTCCCATAACAACTCTAGCGCCACCGAACCTTAAGTGTGTACACCAGACGGGTTTGGGAACTATGCGCATATGACCGAGATGTTCTCCGTCAATAACCAACAGCGGATCTGATGCCCATGTTGGCTCCTACATGTTCCACGATGATCTCATCGGATGAACCACGATGTCGAGGATTCAATCAATCCCGATTCAATTCCCTTTGTCTAGCGGTATTGTACTTGCCCGAGATTCGATCGCCGGTATCCCGATACCTTGTTCAATCTCGCTATCGCAAGTCTCTTTACTCGCCCGAACACATCATCCCGTGATCAACCCCTTGGTCACATTGTGCACATTATGATGATGTCCTACCGAGTGGGCCCAGAGATACCTCTCCACAACCGGAGTGACAAATCCCAGCCTCGATTCGTGCAACCCAATGATACTTTCGAGATACCTGTAATGAACCTTTATAGCCACCTAGTTACGCCAGGACGCTTGGTACACCCAAAGCATTCCTACGGTATCCGGAGTTGCACAATCTCATGGTCTAAGGAAATGATACTTGACATTAGAAAAGCTTTAGCATACTAACTACGCATCTTTGTGCTAGGCTTAGGATTGTTCTTGTCCATCACATCATTCTCCTAATGATGTGATCCCGCTATCAATGACATCCAATGTCCATGGTCGGAAACCGTAACCATCTATTGATTAACGAGCTAGTCAACTAGAGGCTTACTAGGACATGGTGTTGTCTATGTACCCACACATGTATCTGAGTTTCCTTCAATAAAATTATAGCATGGATAATAAACAATTATCATGAACAAGGAAATATACTAATAACTAATTTATTATTGCCTCTAGGCATATTTCTAACAGTCTCCCACTTGCACTAGAGTCAATAATCTAGTTCACATCGCCATGTGATTAACATCGATAGGTCACATCGCCATGTGACCAACATCCAAAGAGTTTACCAAGGTTCAGAACTAGTTCACATCATCATGTGATTAAGACTCAATGAGTTCGAGGTTTGATCATGTTTTGCTTGTGAGAGAGGTTTTAGTCAACGGTCTCAACCTTTCAGATCCGTGTGCTTTGCAAATTTCTAGGTCATATTGTAAACGCTGCTTCCACGCCCACTTGGAGCTATTCCAAATGGTTGCTCCACTATACGATCCGGTTTGCTACTCAGAGTCACTTGGATAGGTGTTAAAGCTTGCACCGACGTAACCCTTTACGCCAACTCTTTATCACCTCCATAATCGAGAAACATGTCCTTATTTACCCAAGGACAATTTTGATCATATCCAATGATCCATTCCTGGATCATTCTTGTACCCCTTGATCGACTCATGGCAAGGCACACTTCCGATGCGTACACAAAGATAGTATACCGAGAGCCTACGCCTAAGGCATAGGGACGACCTTCGCCCTTTCTCTCTCTGCTCCGCCGTGGTCGAGCTTTAAGTCTTAGCTTCATACCTTACATCTCGTGCAAGAACTCCTTCTTTGATCGATCCATCTTGAACACCTTCAAGATCATGTCAAGGTATATGCTCATTTGAAAGTACCATTGCGGTTTTGATCTATCCCTATAGATCTTGATGCTCAATGTTCAAGTAGCTTAATACAGGTTTTCACTTGAAAAACACTTTTCAAATAACCCTATATGCTTTCCAGAAATTCTACATCATTTCTGATCAACAATATGTCAACAACATATACTCATCAAAAATTCTATAGTGCTCCCACTCACTTCTTTGGAAATACAAGTTTCTCATAAACTTTGTATAAACCCAAAATCTTTGATCATCTTATCAAAGAGTATATTCCAACTCCGAGATGCTTACTCCAGTCCATGGAAGGATCAATGGAGCTAGCATACCTTTCAGCATCCTTGTATCTCATACAACCTTTCCTCACGGAAACCGGTAAGGAAACTCGCTTGACATCCATCCGCTAGATTTCATAAATGCAGCTAATGCTAACATGATTCCGACGGACTTAAGCATCGCCACGGATGAGAAAAATCTCATCGTAGTCAACTTGTGAAATACTCTTTGCCACAAGTCGAGCTTCATAGACGGTGACATTACCGCCCATGTCCGCTTCTTCTTAAAAATCCATTTATCTCAATAGGTTGCCGATCATCGGGCAAGTCCACCAAAGTCCATGCTTTGTTCTCGATACATGGATCCTATCTCGCATTTCATGGCCTCTAACCATTTGTCGTAATATGGGCCCACCATCGCTTCTCCATAGCTCGAGGTTCATTGTTGTCTAGCAACATGATCTTCAAGACAGATTATCGCATTCACTCAAGCAAGACGATCCTTGTCACCCCACGAGGTACGGTAGTGACTTGATCCGAAGTTTCATGATCACTATCATAAGCTTCTACTTCAATTGGTGTAGGTGCCACAGGAACAACTTCCTGTGCCCTGCTACACACTAGTTGTAGTGACGGTCCAATAACCATATCAAGTCTCCACCATCCTCCCACTCAACTTTTCGAGACAAACTTTTCCTCGAGAAAGGAGCCGATTCAAGAAACGATCCCTATTGCTTTCAGATCTGAATTAGGAGGTATACCCAACTTTTTTGGGTGTCCTATGAAGATGCATTTTATCCGCTTTGGGTTCGAGCTTATCAACCTGAAACTTTTTCACATAAGGGTCGCAACCCCAAACTTTTAAGAAACGACAACTTAGGTTTCTCCAAACCATAGTTCAAACAGGGTCGTCTCAACGGAATTACGTGGTGCCCTATTAAAGTGAGTGCGGTTGTCTCTAATGCCTAACCCATGAACGATAGTGGTAATTCGATAAGAGACATCATGGTACGCACTATATCTAATAGGGTGCAACTATGATGTTCGACACACCATCACACTATAGTGTTCTGTGCGGTATTAATTGTGAAACAATTTCCACTATGTCTTAATAGCGTACAAAGCTCAGAATCTCAGATACTCATCTCTATGATCATATCATAGACATTTTATCCTCTTGTCACGATGATCTTTAACTTCACTCTGAAATTACTTGAACCATTCAATAATTCAGACTTGTGTTTCATCAAGTAAATATACTCAAGATTCACTCAAATCATCTGTGAAGTTAGAACATAACGATATCCATCAAGCGTTCCTCAAAGATTCATTGGACCGCACACATCAAAATGTATTACTTCCAACAAGTTGCTTTTTTTGTTCCATTTCACTGAAAAACGAGGCTTTCAGTCATTTTCCCATGTGGTATGATTTGCATGTCTCAAGTGATTCAAAATCAAGTGAGGCCAAACGGTCCATTTGCATGGAGTTTCTTCATGCATATACACCAATAGACATGGTTCGCATGTCTCAAACTTTTCAAAAACGAGTGAGTCCAAAGATCCAACAACATGGAGCTTTTCTTCATGCGTTCTATACCAATATGACTCAAATGGCAGTGTGAAAGTGCGTTATATCGACTAGAGGGGGGGTGAATAGGCGATTTATGAATTCTTCATCGAGGAATTTGCCGTGAGGAAATTCCTTAGCTAAGAACTACTTGCAGCGGAGTAAGTACTCGTAAGTAAGCATAACAGTATACACGCATGGTCATCATGATGAAATGAAGACTAGCTCAGAGTACGTAAAGCGAATCACAGGATAACTCAAGATGAAGACAAACAGATCAAGAAATTGAACTGAGGAAATTGAGAAAGTCTTCACCAAAGTCTTCAAACACAGATATGAACAAACACTCAACACAAGAATGAGGAAATGAAAGGGTTGAGGAAATAGAACCAGTTAGGTTGGTGAAGACAATGATTTGTAGACCAGTTCCAACTGTTGTCTCAGCTTGTAATGTCTGGTTGAGCGACTGAGTATTTAAACTCGAGGACACACAGTCCCGACACCCAATGAGCTGAGCATGCAGCTCAGACACCAAGTCCTCACCAGATTCTCCTTGAACTAAGGTCACATGCACTCGGCCCAATCACTGTGGTAAGTCTTCAGCGACTTCCAAACCTTCACAGACTTGGTCACTCGGCGATCCACAATTCCTCTTGATGTTTCTAGACCATGACGCCTAACCGTCTGAAGAAGCACAGTCTTCAAAGGTAATAAGCGCCGGATCCACGAGGATCAATCTCTTCAAGGATGCTCAATCACTTTGGGTTTGTAGGGTTTGGTTTTTGGTTTTCCTCACTTGATGATTTTCGCCAAAGTCCTCAGAGGATGGGTTGCTCTCAAATTACAAGTGTCAAGATCTCTCGAGTAGCCAACCATCTAGTGGTTGTAGGGGTGGCTATTTATAGCCTAGGAGCAGCCCGACATGATAAGACATAAATGCCCTTCAATGATATGGCCGTTAGGTGGATAAGATATTTTGGGACAGCTAGCGCAAGAAGACAAAGAACGGTCGGAAATTTGAATCTCAAATTCTCGTGGCTATCATGTTCTCATCGTAGGCAATCCGACTAGCGAATTCCTAACTCCTCGCCGAATAAATTCTCAATACTAAAAGAACTTCGCCTCACATCAAGAAATTGACTGGATCTGTATGAGATTTCCAAAGGCTTCACTCAAGGGATTGGTAGGTGTAGGATTTGAGTTGAGCATCACCGAAATTTTTCCTTAGTATTTCTCGATTTCTTTAACAAAGACGGTGTTTTATGACTCAAGAAAGAGAAAATGAAACTACGAAACAAAAGTCTTCACGCTTCATGTTCCTCAACTGAATACCAAGTCTTCAAGGTCACACCAATTTCTTCACTTCCAAAGTCTTCGTAAAGTCTTCGTAATATCAAAGTCTTCAACAAAGAACTTCATTTTTAGGGTCGACTTTCTCTGTAAATATCAAACTCCTCATAGACTTATAGACCTGTGTACACTCACAAACACATTAGTTCCTTAACCTATAAGTCTTCAATACACCAAAATCACTAAGGGCACTAGATGCACTTACAATCTCCCCTTTTGGTGATTGATGACAATATAGGTTAAGTTTTCAACGGGATAAACATATGAAGTGTAAATATCGATAATGAGGAATTTGATTGCAAGATATAGAAAACTCCCCAAGATGTGCATAGTGAGGAATTTGCTTTTGAGGCAATGCACATTTGAAGAGTTGAATCATGGAGATCTCCCCTATATCTTGTAATTCATACACGATTTGACATATAATATGAAGAATTTGAAATGCATGATGAAATATGGTGCTTGATGTAATTTAGCATGCGTATGATAACATTAATGAGGAACAAGCATGCAAAATAACGATCAAGAGTATCGAGCTCAAATAGACTTGCTTTGAAGATTTTCAAGGAGCTCAAGAGAATCGAGCATAGTGCAAGAGCATAATGCATCAAAAGTATCAAAGCACCATCGGGTTTAAGATTACAACTCGGTCCAATAAAAGTTTCGTAAGAACCAGAGTTGTAACTTAACAAAATAAATTACTGCTTATGGGCAATAAATTGACCCGCTTGAAGACTAACTCAAATTTCTCCCCTTTGTCATCGGCGACCAAAAGGATCGAAACCGAGGACTAACGCCTCAAGAATTTCAAGTTGAAGAAGGAGCGCCGTTGTTGGGGTCGGTTGTTGTAGTAGGTCTTGCTGCGTGTCATCCAAGTCTTCATTTTCATCGTTGTCGCGATGAAGAATAGGATCTGGCCACCAAGGAAGGAACTTTGAATTTCTTGCATTTCTTCTGAGGAGGTGCGATCACCAAATTCTTCCTTGAGTCCCATTGACGCCGCTTCTTCCGCATTGTAGACATGTGAAAGAACAGCCCAAAAGCGCTTGAAGGTTTCATGGAGGTAGTAGTGGTTCTTCTTCACCGCATTGTGTGTTGAGGTCATGTTGTGAAGAATTGAACCAAACCGACGCTGACCCATTTATGATTGCGATCAACCTTCCGATGAAGACCGAGGAGTAACTCAGATCACCACACCCCGGTGCAGAGCTTGAGGACTTTGCTTGAGGGAGGTATTCATGGCAGAGTCATGTGTGGCAGAGTCATCATTGGTGGAGTAGGATGTCTGCTTTGCTAAACTGTCCATCCAATGGACTAATGCCTTCATCTATCACAGCAAAGAGCCTTGCCCTTGTCATCACCGAGGTAAATGTCCGCTTGAGGACTTCAATAGGGGCAAGTAGCTACAAAGTGGTTCAGAGTATCAACCTTGTAATTGAGTGAAGACCTTGTCCCGATGAATCTCATTATCCAAGGCGATAAGGCTTCAGCTCAAATGGTGACATAGCAATGTTTGCCGTAGTCCTCATGAAGAAATCATGGAAGTTGACGGAACGCCATGGATGATGTTGAAAAGCATATTCTTCATGATGCCAACGACTTCTTCATCATTCGAGTCGTGGCCTTTGATAGGACCCATTGTCTTGTCGTAATCCGATAGACAGTCCGAGGCACATACAATAATTCCTTGACGAGGAATTTGGTTCTTGGGGCCTGCCTTGGCTTCAAAGGCTTCATCAAGACTTGCATATAGTGATTTGAAAGTTTTGGTTCGTTGTAGATACAACGAGCACCATCAAGTGGAGGACTGAGTGGTAGAGCACGGCAATTCAGCTTGTCGGTGCCTTGTAGTGAGTATTTTCAGCACATCCAGCCTAATACCCATGAGTTCACGCCTTCAAAGATTCCGTGATGTGCAGCGCTTGTATAGAATTGAAGAATGAGTTCTTCATTCCAGTCATAGATATCAGTGCAGAAATTCAGAAGTCCTGCGTCGTGAAGAACACTGAGGACTGGCTCAAAGCCGGGCAGAGACTCCATGTCCACATGATGAATATGAGCATGATCGAAGACTTTGTCTTTGTTGAAGAGCACTGAGGAATAGAAGTTGGCTTGGCTGGCAGTCCACAAACGCCTCTTCCTTATGCGAGCAGAATCATATGGATTATAGTTAGTGAAGAATATGTGCTCGGCAAAGAAATCATCAACCTTGAACTTTTGTTTGCTTGAGAACGGATTCTTTTGCTTGGGCAGAGGGGTGTCAGAGAGTTGCATCACCACCTCAGGAATCGCGAGCTCAGGTTCTTCAGGCTGAGGAATTTCTTGTTCCTCAACAAAAGTACCGAGGATCAGCAGAAGAAGTTCATCAAAGACTAGTGGCTGGAATTTCTTCATGCACAAAGCAGGTGGGTTGAGTTTCTTCAGAGTCCATTTGGACTGTTTGTGCAGGGGACCGAGGAATCTGTTGAGCGGGTGAAGAGAGGAGTATTGGGATGCGACTTTCCCAAAAGTCATCATTCATCACCGTGTGGTGCACCCAATATCCACCTCTTCATCTTCACTTCTCAACACCAGCCTCTTCACCGTGAACCGAGGCATAGGTGAGGAAATGATCCTGCTGAAGGGATTATGCCCACTTCAATTTCTTCATCAATCTGCTCGACGGCAGCAGCAGTAATGATGTTCTTCATCGATCCGATTGGGATCTCATAGTCTTCCAAAAGGAACAAGGTCCTTTGATGGCATGGAAGAAATCGGAACAGCATCAATTGATTTTCAATGAACTAGTCATTGGCTTCATTTTCGCCGCAGCCAAGAATTTGACACAGCCTGATGACTTCTTTTCTTCACCGCAGCTCGCTCGCAGCCTTTAGTTTTCTTCACATCGAGGCGATGGAAGAATTGGAGTTGGTGTTGGCGCTGGAGGAGCCGAGGAATCTGGTTGAATTTCTCAGCGCAACTCGATGCAGCTTGTTCTCGACTTGTTCAGCTTTTTCAGCGCACCACTAGTGGATGCCCCGGCATTTATTCAGCGGCCGGAATGGAATCATCAGCCTCGAACTAGCATTTTCATCAAGAGTTCGAACTTCATCATCGATGTCGGATAGTTCTTCAATGGCTGAGCCGAGGCTTCACTCGAGGAATTGCATGTTGCGCTGGGGCAGCAACATTTGTGAATTTCTTCGTCAAAGTTGAGGAATCTGACCTTGGCTCCTTGCCAATCAGCATAGTAAGAATCAAGTTTTGCCGAGGTCTTGAATTTCGTCTGACCTTGAGAAGTTCCTCGTGTCATTTTGACAACGCTTTTCTTCGTGAACTTCTCCTTTCTCGTATTGAGCCTTCTTGATCTCTCTGCCTTTTCAAACTTCCATTTCTCTTCAGCGATGAAATGGGTCAACATATGACTTTGTCCAGGGTCGATGAAACTCAGCATAGGGGTATTGGGATCTTTGTGCCGAGATCAATATAATCGAGGATTTTCTTCGATCCAACAGCAAGAAGGCACAATGTGCCTTTGGCTCTAGCGCCCTTTCTTGGCATCTCTCGATGATTTCCGCAAGTTCATCATCAGAAGCTTCATCATCAGAAGGCACATGGAATGCAACCTGTTTCTTCTTTGGACTTGGCCGAGGACCTCATCCAGCTATTCCTTTGGTCTTCAGCAGAGTCGGCCGATGATGAAATTGGTGCCGAGAGAACTTGCTCAAACGCCAGAGGCAATCGAGAAGCCAGCAGTCCTTTGACATGTAGCCGATGCACAGAACCGAGGATTTTGACGGAGCTGTTGAAGACTTTGGTGGAGCTGTAGCAAGGTGAGGAATTTGCCTTGAGGGCGCCGCCGAGGAACTTGGCCGTGAGGGCGCTGATGGTGAAGCACTTGGCTTATGAGCAGGCTTTTTGGCATGGATTTCTCGGTTTAACCGAGGCCTCAAGAGTGAGCAGCAGCAGTAATCCTCATTGAATTTCTTCACCGCCTCCTTGGCTTGTCTTGCCAATTTAGCTTGGCGCTTAGCCCATTCTTCAGAAAGTCCTCACCACGCTTGATGCTTGTGGGATCAGCTACTTGGCCAAAAGTGCCAATGGGGCTCTTGGGCATGGAGGATTGAGAGCGAATTTCTTCATGTACTTTGGAGTCACATATCGGTATTCCTCCATTCCCTTGCCCATCTCCGCTCAATCTTCCTAATGCGCACCTTGCGCTGATTTTTGCTTTTGCCAAATTTAGCTTCATCAGTGCAATAGTCGGCATAAATTTCCTCGTGGATCTCAAACGCAGTCATAACCTCAGTGTTTCTTTCCTCCTTTCTCGTGGCTTCACCGCCTCGCCATATTCTTCATTGAGGAATTTGAACAATTGAGTTCTCTCAAGAAGTATGCAGTTTTTCTTCGAGGAACGCTGCAAATGAGTTAAGTTGATGAGAACCTAGTGATTCAAAGCAATGACATATGTACCGTGAACAGAGTATAGTTGCGAGGAATTTGGAGAGGTCATATGCTCTCGTAAGGTTTTTCAAAAAGAACAAGTTTTGAGGATTTTGACCAGTTGAGTTTGAAGAATTTCACTAAGCGCTTTTTGTCTTAGGTTCCAGAGTTGTACAGATCGAGGATCCACATAATTGAGGAATCTGAAGAAAATGATTGCTTAGAGAAACTAATCAAGAGCATATAACTTGTGAGGTGTTTGTGTGTGATTTGAAGAATAGAACACCTTTGAAGATTTTGTAGTGTAAGATTTGGATCAACGAGGGTAGTAAAAGTAACTTTTATTTACCCTAAATGAAGAACACGATTTAACCGGGTGTTGTAGTTGTGAAGCTCGTCTGCTCAGATCTTCCAAGCCCTAACTTGGCGGAGGAAGACGGCACGGCGGCGGCGGAGTGAGGATTTCCGCAGTCGGCGCGAGTACGCCATGCAGGTCGAGGCAAAGGAAGCTCTTCCTCACCGCGATTTATGGAGTAGTGGCGGCGCTTAGGGTTTGAGGAGCTCGAAAGGGAGAGAGAGGTCGAGCGGAGTAAAAGAAGTGAGGAAGGGAGAGGGTATTTATAGACACGGTGAAAACGGTTCGCTCAAGATTTAGGACTAACGTGCTCTCACCATTCTCCTTCACGCAACATGTGTCACCCACATACTGTGTAGTGGAGATCGTGTACGATCGTGGGTGAGTAAAATAATGCATCATGGGATGCGGAACGGTTTGAGCGGCAAAACCGAAAGTTTGGATAAGATCAGTTTTAAAGTTTCGTTCGCAATTTCTTCAGCTGACATGGACACAGTGAAGATTTTGAACGAGTTTCAAATAGAACGCACATGAAGAATTTGTGAATAGATTGGGTTGAGTATAGCATAGAGGGGGAAGGGTCTGATCACATTCACTTAGCAGAAAAAGCGACTTGAAGAAATAGCCATAAGTGAATGTTGTAGAGGACATAAACCCATATATATATATATATATATTGCCAATGAAGAAAAACGACGGAAACAGTGAAGATTTTGCAAAGTTAAAGAATTTGAAAAACTGAAGAAGTTCAAAAACTGAGTAATAACTCAAATTGAAGATTTTCAACTTTGGTGGTGGCGTGACTCCACCGTGATAAGAATGATGATTTCAGACACCGCGCATAATTGTCGAGGATTCTCGAGTATCAAATTCTTCATTAATTTCTTCACACTAAGAGTGTTATTCTTCATTGATTGAAGAAAATGTTTCTTCATGTGTTGCACATCTAAGTCATCAATTTTGCATAAGTGTTAGGATGTGTGTCTTTCAAAGAACATTCAAGATTCTAAGATATTTAGCTCACACGCAACTTGCTAAATCTCTTCTCATCCAAGGGCTTAGTGAAGATATCAGCTAGCTGTTCTTTAGTCTTCACGTGCTCGATGGAGATGTCGCCTTCAACACATGATCACGAAGAAAATGATGACGAATCTGAATGTACTTTGTCTTCGAAAGTGCTGAACTGGTTGTGAGCAATCTTGATGGCATTCTCATTGTCACAATAGAGAGGCACATTCTTCACGTTGATGCCATAGTCCTTGAGAGTTTGCTTCATCCATAGCAATTGAGCACAACACGAGCCAGCAGCAATGTATTCAGCTTCCGCAGTAGACAGTGATACGCAGTTCTGTTTCTTCGAGGACCAATGCACCAAAGATCATCCGAGGAAATGACAAGTGCCGGTTGACTTGCGGTCCACACGATCACCAGCATAGTCAGAGTCGTAATATCCAACGAGATCAAAAGCAGAGCCCTTGGGGTACCATAATCCTAGTGTTGGTGTGAGCTAGATATCAAGAATATGCTTCACAGCCTTTATGGTGTGATTCCTTCGTGTAGCTTGGAATCGGGCACACATGCAAACACTAAGCATTATATCTAGCCTAGATGCACATAAGTACAATAAAGAACCAATCATGGAGCGTATACCTTGTGATCAAGTCAATACCATTTTCATCAAGGCATAGATGGCCATTTGTGGGCATAGGAATTTTGACGCCTTTGCAATCTTGCATGCCGAATTTCTTCAGACATCTTTGAGGTATTTCTCCGAGATATGAATATGCCATTGTGTTGTTGACGAATTTGAAGACCTAAGAAGAATTTCAACTCTCCCATCATAGACATTTGATATTCTTCACTCATCATATAGGCAAATTCATCACTATAACGTTGGTCAAGACAGCCAAAGATAATATCATCAACATATATTTGGCACACAAACAGTTCACCATCATATGATTTAGTAAAGAGAGTAGGGTCGAGTGAACTGGTGTGAAGCCATTCTTCATGAAGAATTTTTAATGTATCATACCACGCCTGGGGGCCTTGTTTGAGACCATAGAGGGCCTTATTAAGTCTCAAGACTTTGTCAGATTCTTTGATCTTCAAAACTGGGGTTGAGCAACATATACTTCTTCCTCAAGCTTACCATTGAGGAATGCACTTTTCACATCCATTTGATATAAAGTGATATTGTGATGGTTAGCATAGGCGCAGTAATATGCGAATAGACTCAAGTCTAGCGACAGTGCAAAAGTTTCATCGAAATCAATTCCTTCAACCTCGTGTAGCCTTGAGCTACTAGTCGTGGTTTATTCCTCACCACAAGACCATTTTCATCTTGCTTGTTGCGTAGATCCACTTTGTGCCAATGATATTATGCTTTGCAGGATCTGGACGCTTGACCAGTTCCCACATTGTTGAGCTCGAACTGATGTAATTCTTCTTGCATAGCCTGAATCCACCTCGCTCTAGAAATGCTTCATCTACCTTAGTGGGCTCTGTGATAGAGACAAAAGCATAGTGCCCACAAAAGTTAGATAAATGTGAAGCTTTTGAGCGGTGAGAGGACCCGCGCTTTAATGTCATCGATGATCTTGTCAACTTGCACTTCTTTTGCAACACGAGGATGAGCTGGTTGTCGCCGAGGAATTTGATCATTTTCCTCAGCACCATTGTCTTCAAAGATTATCTTCAGTGCATCACCGACGCTCTTCACAGACAGAATGAATTCTTCAAAGATTCTTCAAGAGGAATGACATCCTCGCTGTTTTGAACTTGATAGATTCCCTGTGTTGGTTCATCTAACATGTATGTAGGTGCTCTATTGGGTTTCTTGTCAAGGAGGAGTTCATAGGCAGTCTTTTGAAGAATTTGTGACACTACTAGAAAAAGGGCTATAGATGGATTGATACTAATGGCGCACTGCAAAGTAGGTGCGCCATTAGTATATACTAATGGCGCACCACCTTCCGACACGCCATTAGAGTTGAAACTACTAATGGCGACTCAGGCAAAGGGTGCGCCATTAGTATCAAATTTTTTTGAACTAGCTACTTGTCCAAACATACTAATGGCGATCCGCATAAAGTGCGCCATTAGTATTTGTAACTACTAATGGCGCACCAGAAAAGGGTGCGCCACTAGTATCAAATTTTTTTTTGAACTAGTGCGCTTGTTCAAACATACTAATGGCGATCCGACGGCGCGCCATTAGTAGTTGTAACTACTAATGGCGACGTGCAAAGGGTGCCCATTAGTATCAATTTTTTATTTTAACTAGTGCGCTTGTTCAAACATACTAATGGCGATCAAGATGAAGCGCCATTAGTAGTTTATCTAGTAATGGCGCATCATGGATCAGTGCGCCATTAGTATTTTTTTTTTTGCAAATTATTAATGGCGCACCGCCAGAAGGTGCGCCATTAGTTACCTGGATTACTAATGGCGATTTAGTGCTGGTGCGCCATTAGTAAGTGGGCAGCAACAAGATATTTTGGACAACCTCTCCTACCCACACTCACTTTCTCCCCACTTCATTCTTCCACCTCCTCCTTGTCTCGGTGCCTCCTCTTTTCACCTCATTTCCACCATAGATTCATTCAAATTATGGTTAAATTACCTTGTTTTAATAGGTAAGTAAGGGGAAGCTATATTTATGTTGTTCTCCTACAAAAATGTGCACATGCACTTTTTATGGCCTAGCTAGATCTATGTATGTTCGTGGTGTTGCATATGTTTGTGGTGTTGCAAATGTGTTTGTGTTTGAGGTGTACCGTATTTGAAATGCGATAGTTGCCAATATTTTGCCGGAATGTTGATTCATTTCGCTTTCAAGCGAGAATTTTGGCATTAAGCATTCTTTTTGGTCCTATTTTAGGAAAGTCATGCCAAATTTTTGTTTGGTTCTAAAATATCGCTTGTTTCTACCTCGCAGCGTATTGATGGTCCGCACGATGACCGAAGGCATCGTGAATAGGTTTTTGAGGTCCGCTAAGGCCGAGATGCTTCAAAAGAACGAGACGGAGATAAGATGTCCGGTCGGTTGCAAGTCAAGAGCCTTATTATGACCCGATTCCGGCAGGTGCGGGACCACCTGCTCTTGCGTGGTTTCATGGATGGCTATCGTGGCAAGGTGATGAAGATGACTACTAAGTCGCCCATGGGGCCGGCAAGAAATGAGGAAGGGCAGCAAGACAACCACCGCGGCTCAAGCGGCGAGAAGACGAAGAATCCTTTAGGAGATGATCACGACGATGTTGTACACATCATCATGTAGAAGATGCAGGACATGATGATGAGGAAGATGCCGAGCAGCGACGGGCATGATCATGAAGATGATGATGCCGGGCGAGCATTTACGCTGGACCATCGATGGCTGGGTGCAGGACCTCATATTCAAGAGCTGCTTCTCGCGCACGGATAACGCCAGAGCTGCCGCCGAGAGAAAGCCAAGATGGATCAACTTGAGTTAGACGCGTTACTCCATTGTATGAAGGATGCATGCCCGAGGATACCCGCCGAAAGTAACGCCATGGCTCGAGATGAAGGTAAACACAAAATGACCGACGATGCTTCGACGAGAATATGTCATTCGCACTAACGCCTTCCCAAGGGGAACAAGTGCCCACCAGTTTGAGGAGGCGAAGAAAATCGTGTCCTCTCGATTTACACCAAGACGTGAAATACCATGTGTGCATGAACAATTGCATCATTTATCGGACGAGCACGCGGAGTCTACCATATGTCCGCAAAGGGCGCCACTCGACACAAGAAGAGGAAGAAAGCTCTCTAAAAGTGGTGTGGTACTTTCCGATCACTCGCCTCGCAGCGCTTATTTCGCGGACCCTAAGGTAGCAAAGCTCCTGCGCTGGCACGCCGGATAGGAGGAGAAGAAGCGAGAAGATGACGAAATGATCCGGAGATAGATAAAAAGACAAGATGCTGAGTCACCCTAAGGATGCGAGCCAAGGCAAGCGTTGAACTTCAAGACTCGGAATTTGGGAACGATCCAAGGAACATCGTGGGCGCGAGCACCGATGGAGTCAATCCGCTTGGCAGCCAGAGAAGCACACATAGCACTGGCCTGTGTTTGTGTGGATGTACAACCTTCCCCTGTTGTGCATGAAGAGGAAGTACATTCACATGAGTATGCTAATTGAAGGGCCAAACAACCAGGAACGACATCAATCAGATTCGGGCTGCCGAAAAGGAGCTTGACACGCCGTGGAAAACGCCAGCCAATACGTGGGACGCCGCAGAAAGAATATTTCTATGAGAGCCGTGACCGCTCACGACGGTGCACGATTATCTCGGTTACGGATATCTCAAGGCAGGTAGTCCACGGATTTTCCGGATGCGTAAGGTATGGATGACACAACGACGCCAGCCTAGATAGAGATCCCGGTCTTCAAAACTCGGTTCATGGGACATCAAGGTGGCTTCGCGACGATGACCCGTGGAGGAAACGCAAGGATCTGTTCGATGGTGAAACCGAACTCAAAACGCCTGTACGAGGAGCGGCGAGGAAATAGACAAGCTGTTGAAAATTGGAAAGACCGCCCACCGCCGAAAGAAGCAAAGGCGCCAGAGCCGAAAGAAGCAAAGGCGCCAGAGTCATTGCCTGAAGGTATGGAAAACGAGGTCTGTTTTCGACTTGCTGATCGAAGATCCACCGTGTGCCTCACAGCCTTGATGTCATGCATATCACGAAGAACGGTGCGAGAGTCTGCTTGGTACCCTGCTCAACATGCCGAGAGGACCAAAGATGGGCCAAAGCAAGGGCAGACTTGAAATCAATGGGCATCGTGCAGGAGCTTCACGCTGATGATGATGATGATGATGAGGCGAAGCAGACACGTAAAGTCGTCCGAAAGGCAAAAGGCCAAGAAGACCGGAATGACTACCCTCCCGCTGCTTCACTCTAAGTCGAGGAGATCGAGCAGTTTTTCACCGCCTCCTAGGAGTAAAACTTCCTTACGGTTACGCTGGGAAGATAAGCAGATACCTAGACCCAACAAGCGAAGTTCAGCGGATGAAGTCTCACGACCGTCACGCGCACGATGACACTTCCAATTGCAACCGTGGGATCATGGACACGCACGTCTGCGGAAACGCTATTTGGCCTATGCAACTTCTTCGACGCCATCTCTAAGTCGACATGGAGGCAACCGAA
>JAHIAM010005741.1:0-103502 GCA_021605205.1 Aegilops longissima | reverse complement strand
AGAACTGTTCCTAACTACGCAAAATCACAACGGTGATTATCAAGTTTGTTGTTTTAACCCTCTGCAAGGACCAGCTGTAGTCAAATTGGATTCAACTGAAGTAGGAGAAACAGACGCCCACCAGCCACCTTTATGCCAAACAAGTTGCATGTCAGTCGGTGGAACCGGTCTTATGTGCGTGGACATGTAAGGTTGGTCCGGTCGCTTCATCTGTCACGCCCTCGATGCGGCTATATCTCCCACGTGTCGAAGCACGACTTAGAGGCATAACTGCATTGAAAGCAATGTCGCAAGTGAGGTAATCTTCACACAACCCATGTAATACATAAGGGAAAGAGGTACATAGTTGGCTTACAACCGCCACTTCACACAATACATGAGTAAAACATTACATCATACAGATACAATCAAGGTCCGACTACGGAACCAAAATAAAAGAAGACTACCCCAAATGCTACACAGATCCCCGATCGTACCAACTGGGCTCCACTCTTGATCAACTCAAACGAAACAACACAATGAACAAGATCTTCATCGAGCTCCTCCTTGAGCTCGAAAGGCCACCTGCACGGTTTCATCGGCACCTGCAAACTGGTTTTGAAGTATCTGTGAGTCACGGGACTCAGCAATCTCACACCATGAGATCAAGACTATTTAAGCTTAAAGGTAGGACAGGGTAGTGAGGTGGAGCTGCAGCAAGCGACTAGCATATATGGTGGCTAACATACGCAAAAGAGAGCGAGAAGAGAAGCAAAGCACGGTCGAACAACTATGATCAAGAAGTGATCCTGAAACTACTTACGTCAAACATAACTCCAACACTGTGTTCACTTCCCGGACTCCGCCGAGAAGAGACCATCACGGTTACACACGCGGTTGGTGTATTTTAATTAAGATCCACTTGGTTTTCTACAACCGGACATTAACAAATTCCCATCTGCCACATAACCGCGGGCACGGCTTTGAAAGTTCAAACCCTGCAGGGTGTCCCAACTTAGCCCATGATAAGCTCTCGCGATCAACGAAGGATATTCCTTCTCCCGGAAGACCCGATCAGTCTCGAATCCGGCTACAAGACATTCCACAGCAATAAAACAAGACCAGCAAAGCCGCCCGATGTGCCGACAAATCCCGATAGGAGTCGCACGCACCTCGTTCTCAGGGCAACATCGGATGAGACTAGCTACGAGTAAAACCAACCCTCGAGTTGCCTCAAGGTGGCCCCGCAGGCAGCTCGATTCAGGCCAGCACTTCGAGAAGCACTGGCCCGGGGGGGCTAAAATAAAGATAACCCTCGGGCTCCGGAAACCCAAGGGAAAAAGGGCATAGGTGAGGCAAATGGTAAAACCAATGTTGGGCCTTGCTGGAAAAGTCTTATTCAAAGCGAACTGTCAAGGGGTCCCATAAATCACCCGACCGCGTTAGGGACGCAAAATCCGGGAACATAACACCGTATGACGGAAACTAGGGCGGCAAGAGTGGAACAAAGCACCGGGCATAAGGCCGAGCCTTCCACCCTTTACCAAGTATATAGATGCATTAATTAAATAAGATATATTGTGATATCCCAACAAGTAAACATGCTCCAACAAGGAACAACATCTCCATGTTCCAACAAGGAACAAACTTCATCTTCACCGCAACTAACAACGCTATAAGAGGGCTGAGCAAAGCGGTAACATAGCCAAACAACGGTTTGCTAGGAAGGGTGAAAAGGTTAGAGGCTGACATGGCAACATGGGAAGGCATGATAAGCAAGTGATAGGCATCGTAGCATAGGCATAGCAAAAGAGCGAGCAACTAGCAAGCAAAGATAGTAGTGATTTCGAGGGTATGGTCATCTTGCCTAAAATCCATAAGGAAGAAGAACGAATCCATGAAGAAGACAAACGGACGAAGTCGAACGAATCCTCACAACTCCGGAACGAAACCGAAGCTAACGAGAGGAGCAACCCGGAAAGAAGCAAACAACATGGTAAACAACCATCACATAAACATGGCATGATGCACAATCAAGTATGATGCATGTCCGGTTTAATGAGGCATGGCATGGCAATATGCACAAACAACACTACAAGTTAAGTGGAGCTCAATATGCAACGAGTTGCATATTGACGAAACTTCACAACATTTATTTAGTTCACTCTTGTTTAGGCTACCCAACAATATTAAATGTTATTAAACATGGCAAGGGGGTGAAGCATATGAAACTAACTATTTAGGCAAGATTAAATGAGGCCGGAAACAACGAACAACAATTCCGGAAAATCCCCATATGCAAATTATGGATTCGGTACTGATCTGACCTAAAGTATATTTTAGAGTTGTTAAACATGCAAAGTAATGCTACCATGTTAATCTATGCATTTTTCTACCCCATTTACATATATAATTTATTTAAATCCGAGTTACGGTTATTAAGTTATGAAATAAATCATTTTAGCATGGCATTTAAGCAAATTAATGCAAACAACAATTTAAACATTTAAATGTTGTTATCATGATGCGGATGACATATACAAGTTGTTATGCAATTTTATGAAAACGTTGACAAGAGCATTAAGAAGCATTAGTCAATGTGGCGGAAGCGAAAAAGGGTGCCACGGCAACGACAACGGAAATGGTGCCACGGCAACATTCGGTTCCGTAGCTAAAGGAGATATCGGTGCAAAAGAAAGTGTGGACGGGAGCGAGTCATGCAAGGATGGTGGGGTGCTCCCGGATTCCGGGTTCCCACGGGACGGTGGCATGGCAACAGAGGGGCATCGCAAGGATGATTCGATCACGGTCGGTCATCTCGGTGGTTATACCTTAGAAGCGTGCGTTCGGGGCGGAAAACGTTTCGTAGAGGGAAGTAGTCGTTCTCGCGATGATCGTCGAGGGAAGTAGGGGTACACGTTCGGAGAGGAACTCGCGATCTTGGCGACGGTAGTGGTACACGCCATCGGGTACTTGTCGGATCCGAGAGGTACTTGGCGAAAAGCATGTCAACGGTAGTTGTACTCATTTTCGTAGATGAACTTGACGTAACCGTGCGGTAGTCGAACTTGGCGCTCGTGGTACACGTTTTTTCGGGCGACGGTAGATGTACACAGCAATCGTAATGGTACTTGGCAGCTCCTTGTAGTCGAACTTGACGATCCGAGGGGTACTTGACGGGTCCGGTCTTGACGATTCAGGTTTTCGTAGTGCCCTGGTACTTGACGCTTGGGAAAGATTCCAGGGTTGCATGCGTCCACGGCTACACAGCGCAGACGCAAAGATGCAGCGACTTGGCGCGGTTCCGGTGGTCGAACAAGGCAGGGGCAGCTCGGTCACGCTGGGTGGGTAGCCCTCACGAAGTCGCCGGCAATGGCCGGTGGCGATGGGTCACCGGAGATGGCCTGGAGGTTCAGGCCGAACTGAGGGAGGAGGAGGCACGGGCGCTGCCGCTCCTGTGGCGGCCATGGCTGCACGAGGGAGGCGCGGGGTCGCGAGGATCCGAGGCGGCGGGGTCGATCTCGGCCGGATCGGGTCAAAACGAGGCGTGGCGGCGCCGGTTGACTCGGAGCAGAGCATGGGCATCCATGGCGCCGGTTCCCTGTGAAGAGGAACGAGAGAGAGATGAGATGAGGAAGAGGTCAGAGAGGGGAGAAACGAGAAGAGGAAGGCAGGGAGAAGGAGCGGGCAGTCTGGCCTGGAGGATTAGCACGGAGGAGCTGCTCGGCCTCGGGGTGCTTCTTGACGCGATCGACGCGGAGGACGGGCAGAGGAGTAGCGCCGGCGGGACTCCAGCGGATATGAACCAGGCGGGGCCGAGAGGAGAAGCGGGGCGCGGCGAGGAGATCGGGCGCAGTGGGGGCGACGAGGGAGAGATCGAGGGGAGATGGGGATCGAGAGGGATGCGGGTGCGGCGCTGGAGGGAGGACGAGGGAGAGATCGAGTGGAGGGGGTCGGCTAGGGTTAGAAGGGGCTTTAGGTGGGCCTTGGGCCTCGGGAGGCTAGGCCGTCCTGGTGGAGGAGAAAGGCCAAGGGCCGGCTGGGCCTGCGGGAGGTTGGGAGCAAGATGGTGGGCTGACGAGGGGGGCTGGCCTGGGCTGGCTGGCTCTCTCTCACTAAAAAAAAGAAAAGAGAAAAGAAAAGAAACGAAGATTAAGAAAGAAAAGAAAGAGAGGTTAGAGGAAGAAGTTGGACATGGGGATTATTTTCCCGGACTCACAAAAATATGAAGAATTTAACAAAAATGGCCCAAGGATTTTTGGTGGAACTCCGGAAAATGATGAAAGAAATATTGGCAAGGTTTTGAGATCAACTCGGAGCAGAAAAGGCATGGGATTTATTATGCAAGTGGGTTATGATCAATTCCAAAACAATGGAATATTTATTATAGCTCCCTAATAATATTGGGACGATATGTTATAAAGAGAAGTCAACCTTCCCTCGATTTAAATGGATCGAAAAATCCATACAATTTATTTAGAAGAGTTTTAAAAATTAATGATATGATGGCATGATGACATGATGCAATGCAAAAACAAAACAAACCACACGACAAAACTCGGAAACCCTGGAAGGCAACTGAAGCTCCGGTCTTGGGGCGTCACAACACTCCACCACTACGAGAGGATCTCGTCCCGAGATCTAGGATGGCACCGGAGAAAAACGGAAGAGGAAGAGGTAAAACAAAGTTGCTTCTACGACAAACGAGTGAAACCAAAGAACCTTGAGAGGTTGAACAAAATGAAAGAAAGAAAACAACGAAGATGAAGGAAGTTGAAAACACTCTGTTAGAAAAGAGGAACATGGGATACGACGAGAACCAAGAGGTTTAGTGATAAGATAGATACTGAAACCACTCCGGTTAAAACTAGATAAGAATGAACAAGAATGATATAATTTTGGCAGCACTCCGACTAAAAGAAGAAGGAGAACTTGATAAGATGAAAAGAACTTGAAGAGAAGACACCACACTCCGGTTAAATGGATAATGCAAGAAAAAGAACATGATCTTTACAAAACGAGGTGATGGGTGAAGAGAGCAACATCACAATGCCTCCGGAAACAATGCATGATAGATAGAAAGTTGGAATGAATAGAACGAAGAATGAAACCAACATCTCCCACCATAAATGAATTTGAAAGAGCATCCTTACGAAGTAGGATTGAACGGAGTTATTTGAAAAACAACAACGATAAGGATAAGCTTGTAGTGGGCTTATGAAAAACATCTCAAAATTATGAGGTGAGCTTCTGCCACCAACGGAAACAATTGATTGGATTAAGATCAACAAGAAGATGAAATCTTATTTCACCGAGAGGACAAATGAAGAACTTGGGTCCTTTATAAGCACCATAAATAGCAACAATCCTTAGGGAAAGCTTTAGGTGAAATATAGCCCAAGATAACCCCAATGAAGAGATTGATGGATTTAAAATACCTCATTCTTGACAACATGTGAATCATGAAACACGAACTCAAATTGTCGAGAATGACATAACACCACCTCAAATGATAAGGTAGAACGAATTGCACTTCGAAATGCAAGAAGAAGAATACTTGAACTCCTCAAAACAAAACATGTGTTGAGCACCATGTTCAATTTTGAGTATAGCTTGGCGGATCATAACTCCGCGAGAAATCTTGAAGAACAATTAATAATTAAAAGAATCCTTGAGGAAGCACCATGTAGAGCCTCCATGAAGAACTCCGGTAAGAAAAAGATGATAAAAGAAAGAGAAGTTGCAAACACAAGGTGAAGCCTTGCAGTGATAAGATGAAGCTTTGAAATGATATAGCCGAGAAAACTTGGAACTCCGGAAAGAAAGATGAACAAATGAAATCACGAATTTTGATGAACCTCCGGAATAAGGAATTGAATTTACTCGATGGAACAAGAATAAGAATTACATTATGCTGATCCTTCACCAATTAAATTGATGACAAGCAATGGATTAGGCATACTACTTATTCTCGTAGAAAGGATTAAGATAGATATGGCGCAAACTTGGGTAGGTCTTCAACGAACCACCGGTAGGATTGAAACAACGAATAAATTGATGTGATAACAAAGGAAGTGAAATATTGAACAAACCACCGTAAGAATTGAAAAAGAACGAAGAAAAAAAAACGAATCACCGTAAGGAATTAGAAATGAACGAAGATACTTGAGAGAATTTAGATACATGAGAACGGAGAAATCATGAACTGATTAGTGAATACTTGAATGATGCACCGGTCAGATTTGGAGAACTAGAGCTGAACGCTGGAATGGATAATTCTGAGATGATGGGCTCCGGAGAATCAAACTGAAAAGACTCCTGAAATGCTCCGGGTGGGTTAAAAGAATTCTCACAACCGAAAATAATTATGAGAATGGCACGAAGCTAGAACCATGAATCTTGAAGAGAAAGGAGCGAGATTTAAGAGAAACTCTTCTTCGGTCTTCAAAATTCGAGAACGACGACGAGGAACATCACCATGAATTATTGAAGCACTCCGGAATGAAAATTAGAAAGGTTGAACCAACAATGAAAATAATTTGAAAGATCTTGGAGAAAGACATTTGACTGATGATAACTCATTCTTATGTCAAACTTGGAAAAGAATTTGGGATAGCTCCGGAATAATTAGAAGAGTCGGGTAAGATCCTGGGAAAAGACCTGTGGGTTAGGGCCCACTCAAAAGAACCACTGTTGAATGATTGCTAGACAGGTAGGTTGCACCGGTTGATTTAAATGGCTTGAATGAGATAACAATCTCGAAATAACTTGAACGGATTAAGAATGGAAACACGAATCTTCTGGGATAATCTTTAGCACTCCGGAAACAATTGAATAGCGAGAAGTGAATGATTAGGAGATACACCGACATGGGAAAACATTTGAAACGATGAAAAGAATACGATCAACACTGAAAACTTGATTTAAATCCACCGGAGAAGAAAATTAGAATGGAACAATGATAAGGTTAAAGCTTCCTTAGCGTCTTCATGAGAAATCACCGGATAAAACAATAAAGGAAAAGAATGAAGAAACTTCACTCAATAAAATGGATACTTGATTAAGAAATCTGAGTCCTTGAAGAAAAAGGTGGGAGGGCGGGAAAACAAAGGCAACTTAGGTCGGATGAAACGAACACCGTTGAGAAAACTTAGAATTGATCTTGCAAACGTTGAAATAGTCGGATCCACTTGAAGAGAAGCACACCGGTTGAGAAAAAAAATTGACATGACAAGCTCAGTGATCAAGAAGGATTGGTATTCACATAGCAATATGAGAACACCATTTGGGAAAGGTATGGAATCAACACTTGGCATTGAAGCAACTTGAATACCACAAAACGGAACAAAAACAAAGGATTTGGCTTGCAGAATAAGCCGGAAACAAACATATGATAGATCCCATATCGTATCATGTGTGTGTTGGAAAGATATCCTACGAGATACTTGAATTCCCACCTATAAACTCCCAAACTTTCTGGTTATGCAATCTGGTGTTGGGGATACAGGGACACAAAATATATCACCCAAACTAACAATACCTAGATCCAATTGTATCCATCCTTCAACACATAACCAAGAAATCCTCGAAATCGTGTACCTCGACCTTCAAAAACATCCGTTATACAAGTCATGGCAATACTCCCTTTCGCCAAAGATCTTTGGGCTATCGGGTTATCTCACCAACAACTGCACAAAAGAGATTTCGATGTCGGCAAAACTCAGTATTCCAGAACTGCAACGATAAAATTGTGACGACAACACCTCGGAGCTCAACTCCCGGGACACCGCCACAACCCCTAAATGTCGAGGCACCAAGAACAATGTTCTCGCCACAAAACCATCGAACGATTCCAAGATACCAGCGTGATCCTAAATTTTTTTTGTTGTGAAATTTGAGGAGAGAAAAGTCAAAACTCTACGTCAGATACCTCACCAGAGCGATTTAAGGGACCGAGGAGTAAAAAGAATCCTACTCTCGATATATATAATCCTAAGACTCAAAACATTTTCCGTTCTAGACTCAACAACGCCAACAAACAATCAAGTAGGGGCTCCTAAGTCGGGAAGGCTCGATTACCAACTTGTCACGCCCTCGATGCGGCTATATCTCCCACGTGTCGAAGCACGACTTAGAGGCATAACCGCATTGAAAGCAATGTCGCAAGTGAGGTAATCTTCACACAACCCATGTAATACATAAGGGAAAGAGGTACATAGTTGGCTTACAACCGCCACTTCACACAATACATGAGTAAAACATTACATCATACAGATACAATCAAGGTCCGACTACGGAACCAAAATAAAAGAAGACTACCCCAAATGCTACACAGATCCCGATCGTCCCAACTGGCTCCACTATTGATCAACTGAACGAAACAACACAATGAACAAGATCTTCATCGAGCTCCTCCTTGAGCTCGAAAAGGCCACCTGCACGGTTTCATCAAGACCGCAAACTGGTTTTGAAGTATCTGTGAGTCACGGGACTCAGCAATCTCACACCCGCGAGATCAAGACTATTTAAGCTTAAAGGTAGGACAGGGTAGTGAGGTGGAGCTGCAGCAGCGACTAGCATATATGGTGGCTAACATACGCAAAAGAGAGCGAGAAGAGAAGCAAAGCACGGTCGAACAACTATGATCAAGAAGTGATCCTGAAACTACTTACGCCAAACATAACTCCAACACCGTGTTCACTTCCGGACTCCGCCGAGAAGAGACCATCACGGTTACACACGCGTTGGTGTATTTTAATTAAGATCCACTTCGGTTTTCTACAACCGGACATTAACAAATTCCCATCTGCCACATAACCGCGGGCACGGCTTTGAAAGTTCAAACCCTGCAGGGTGTCCCAACTTAGCCCATGATAAGCTCTCGCGATCAACGAAGGATATTCCTTCTCCCGGAAGACCCGATCAGTCTCGAATCCGGCTACAAGACATTCCACAGCAATAAAACAAGACCAGCAAAGCCGCCCGATGTGCCGACAAATCCCGATAGGAGTCGCACGTACCTCGTTCTCAGGGCAACATCGGATGAGACTAGCTACGAGTAAAACCAACCCTCGAGTTGCCTCAAGGTGGCCTCGCAGGCAGCTCAGTTCAGGCCAGCACTTAGAGAAGCACTGGCCCGGGGCTAAAATAAAGATGACCCTCGGGCTCCGGAAACCCAAGGGAAAAAGGGCATAGGTGAGGCAAATGGTAAAACCAATGTTGGGCCTTGCTGGAAAAGTCTTATTCAAAGCGAACTGTCAAGGGGGTCCCATAAATCACCCGACCGCGTTAGGGACGCAAAATCCGGGAACATAACACCGGTATGACGGAAACTAGGGCGGCAAGAGTGGAACAAAACACCAGGCATAAGGCCGAGCCTTCCACCCTTTACCAAGTATATAGATGCATTAATTAAATAAGATATATTGTGATATCCCAACAAGTAAACATGCTCCAACAAGGAACAACATCTCCATGTTCCAACAAGGAACAAACTTCATCTTCACCTGCAACTAACAACGCTATAAGAGGGGCTGAGCAAAGCGGTAACATAGCCAAACAACGGTTTGCTAGGAAGGGTGAAAAAGGTTAGAGGCTGACATGGCAACATGGGAAGGCATGATAAGCAAGTGATAGGCATCGTAGCATAGGCATAGCAAAAGAGCGAGCAACTAGCAAGCAAAGATAGTAGTGATTTCGAGGGTATGGTCATCTTGCCTGAAATCCCGCAAGGAAGAAGAACGAATCCATGAAGAAGACAAACGGACGAAGTCGAACGAATCCTCACAACTCCGGAACGAAACCGAAGCTAACGAGAGGAGCAACCCGGAAAGAAGCAAACAACATGGTAAACAACCATCACATAAACATGGCATGATGCACAATCAATTATGATGCATGTCCGGTTTAATGAGGCATGGCATGGCAATATGCACAAACAACACTACAAGTTAAGTGGAGCTCAATATGCAACGAGTTGCATATTGACGAAACTTCACAACATTTATTTAGTTCACTCTTGTTTAGGCTACCCAACAATATTAAATGTTATTAAACATGGCAAGGGGTGAAGCATATGAAACTAACTATTTAGGCAAGATTAAATGAGGCCGGAAACAACGAACAACAATTCCGGAAAATCCCCATATGCAAATTATGGATTCGGTACTGATCTGACCTAAAGTATATTTTAGAGTTGTTAAACATGCAAAGTAATGCTACCATGTTAATCTATGCATTTTCTACCCCATTTACATATATAATTTATTTAAATCCGAAGTTACGGTTATTAAGTTATGAAATAAATCATTTTAGCATGGCATTTAAGCAAATTAATGCAAACAATAATTTAAACATTTAAATGTTGTTATCATGATGCGGATGACATATACAAGTTGTTATGCAATTTTATGAAAACGTTGACAAGAGCATTAAGAAGCATTAGTCGTCGTGGCGGAAACGAAAAAGGGGTGCCACGGCAACGACAACGGAAATGGTGCCACGGCAACATTCCGGTTCCGGTAGCTAAAGGAGATATCGGTGCAAAAGAAAGTGTGGACGGGAGCGAGTCATGCAAGGATGGTGGGGTTCTCCCGGATTCCGGGTTCCCACGGGACGGTGGCATGGCAACAGAGGGGCATCGCAAGGATGATTCGATCACGGTCGGTCATCTCGGTGGTTATACCTTAGAAGCGTGCGTTCGGGGCGGAAAACGTTTCGTAGAGGGAAGTAGTCGTTCTCGCGATGATCGTCGAGGGAAGTAGGGGTACACGTTCGGAGAGGAACTCGCGATCTTGGCGACGGTAGTGGTACACACGTCATCGGGGTACTTGTCGGATCCGAGAGGTACTTGGCGAAAAGCATGTCAACGGTAGTTGTACTCATTTTCGTAGATGAACTTGACGTAACCGTGCGGTAGTCGAACTTGGCGCTCGTGGTACACGTTTTTTCGGGCGACGGTAGATGTACACAGCAATCGTAATGGTACTTGGCAGCTCCTTGTAGTCGAACTTGACGATCCGAGGGGTACTTGACGGGTCCGGTCTTGACGATTCAGGTTTTCGTAGTGCCCTGGTACTTGACGCTTGGGAAAGATTCCAGGGTTGCATGCGTCCACGGCTACACAGCGCCGACGCAAAGATGCAGCGACTTGGCGCGGTTCCGGTGGTCGAACAAGGCAGGGGCAGCTCGGTCACGCGCGGGGTGGCCCTCCTGGGGGTCGCCGACGGCGGCGGGTGGCGATGGGTCACCGGAGATGGCCTGGAGGTTCAGGCCGAACTGAGGGAGGAGGAGGCACGGGCGCTGCCGCCCCTGTGGCGGCCATGGCTGCACGAGGGAGGCGCGGGGTCGCGAGGATCCGAGGCGGCGGGGTCGATCTCGGCCGGATCGGGTCAAAACGAGGCGTGGCGGCGCCGGTTGACTCGGAGCAGAGCATGGGCATCCATGGCGCCGGTTCCCTGTGAAGAGGAACGAGAGAGAGATGAGATGAGGAAGAGGTCAGAGAGGGGAGAAACGAGAAGAGGAAGGCAGGGAGAAGGAGCGGGCGGTCTGGCCTGGAGGATTAGCACGGAGGAGCTGCTCGGCCTCGGGGTGCTGCTTGACGCGATCGACGCGGAGGACGGGCAGAGGAGTAGCGCCGGCGGGACTCCGGCGGATATGAACCAGGCGGGGCCGAGAGGAGAAGCGGGGCGCGGCGAGGGGATCGGGCGCAGTGGGGGCGACGAGGGAGAGATCGAGGGGAGATGGGGATCGAGAGGGATGCGGGTGCGGCGCTGGAGGGAGGACGAGGGAGAGATCGAGTGGAGGGGGTCGGCTAGGGTTAGAAGGGGCTTTAGGTGGGCCTTGGGCCTCGGGAGGCTAGGCCGGCCTGGTGGAGGAGAAAGGCCAGGGGCCGGCTGGGCCTGCGGGAGGTTGGGAGCAAGATGGTGGGCTGACGAGGGGGGCTGGCCTGGGCTGGCTGGCTCTCTCTCACTAAAAAAAAAGAAAGAGAAAATAAAAGAAACGAAGATTAAGAAAGAAAAGAAAGAGAGGTTAGAGGAAGAAGTTGGACATGGGGATTATTTTCCCGGACTCACAAAAATATGAAGAATTTAACAAAAATGGCCCAAGGATTTTTGGTGGAACTCCGGAAAATGATGAAGGAAATATTGGCAAGGTTTTGAGATCAACTCGGAGCAGAAAAGGCATGGGATTTATTATGCAAGTGGGTTATGATCAATTCCAAAACAATGGAATATTTATTATAGCTCCCTAATAATATTGGGACGATATGTTATAAAGAGAAGTCAACCTTCCCTCGATTTGAATGGATCGAAAAATCCATACAATTTATTTAGAAGAGTTTTAAAAATTAATGATATGATGGCATGATGACATGATGCAATGCAAAAACAAAACAAACCACACGACAAAACTCGGAAACCCTGGAAGGCAACTGAAGCTCCGGTCTTGGGGCGTCACATCATCCCACAATGCCGCTGAATCAAAATAAGACATCGGTGGTAAGCAGTATGAACATCACCGCCCACATCTACTCGTGCATATCATCTACGCATAGACGTGGCTCATGATGCCACTGTTGGGGAACGTTGCATGGAAAACAAAAAAAATCGACGCACACGCAAGATCTATCCATGGAGATGCATAGCTATGAAGGGGGAGAGCATCTACATACCCTTGTAGATCGCTAAGCAGAAGAGTTTATCAACGCAGTTGTTGTAGTCGTACACCTTCACCATCCGTCCCGATCAAGTACCAAATGTACGGCACCTCCTTGTTCAGCACACGTTCAGATCAATGACGTCCTTGCCTCATCGATCCAGCAAGAGAGGCGAAGTAGTAGATGGGTTCTGGCATCATGATGGCATGATGACGAAGGTGGTGAAACTATCCGCAGTGCTTCACCAAGCACAATGGACGTGGACGGAGGAGGAACTAGAACTAGAGGGATACGGGGTGCCACACACGGCTTGGTGATCGTGGTGTCTGTCGCACCTCTCCCTCCTCTCATATATATAGGTGGGGGAGGAGGAGGAAGCCCTAGGGTGCCCCAAGGGGGGCTGGCGGCTGCCCCGGCGCTGTGCCTCGCCGCCCCCTTTCCTTCTCGGGCGCTTGGGGGAGGGGAAGGCAGGGAGGCCCCTCCTTTCCTTTCCCAGCATATGGAAGAGAAGGAAAGAGGGGGCTAGCCCTCTGCCTTCCTTCCCTAGGGCCGCCTGCCATGAGGAGGGGCGCGCCAGCCCTATGTGGGCTGGTGTGCTCTCCCTCGTTGGCCCATTTGGCCCAATATGCTCCCATGGCCTCCCGGAACCCCTTACGGTGATCATATAAATACCCGGTGCATTTCAAAACCTTTCCGGAGAGCAAATACTATCATCCCATATATCAATCTTTACCTCCGGACCATTCCAGAGCTCCTCATCATGTCCATGATCTCATCCGGGGATTACGAACAATATTCAGTCACCAAATCACATAACTCATATAAAACTATATCATGAACTAACGTTAAGCGTGTGGACCCTACGGGTTCAAGAATGATGTAGACATGACCGAGATGCTTCTCCAGTCAATAACCAATACTGGGACCTCGATGCCCATATAGGTTCCTACATATTCTACAAAGATCTTTATTGGTCGAACCAGTCTGACAACATACGTGATTCCCTTTGTCCGTCGGTATGTTATTTGCCCAAGATTTAGTCATCAGTATCTCCATACCTAGTTCAATCTCGTTACCGTCTCTTTACTCATTCCGTAATACATCATCTTGTAAGTAACTCCTTATTCACTTTGCTTGCAAGCTTCTTGTGATGTGTATTACCGAGAGGGCCCAGAGATACCTCTTTGTTACACGGAGTGACAAATCCCAATCTCTATCCATGCCAACTCAATAGACACCTTCGGAGATACTTGTAGAGCATCTTTATGATCACCCAGTTACATTATGACGTTTGATAGCACACAAGGTATTCCTCCGGTATCTGGGAGTTGCATGATCTCATGGTCGATGGAATATGTATTTGACATTAAGAAAGCAGTAGCAATAAACTGAATGATCATATGCTATGGTAACAGATGGGTCTTGTCCATCACATCATTCTCCTAATGATGTGATCCCGTTATCACGTGACAACAGATGTCTATGGTTAGGAAACCTCCATCTTTTGATCAATGAGCTAGTATACTGGAGGCATACTAGGGACACGGTATTTGTTTATGTGTCCACACATGTATTTAAGTTTCCGATCAATAAAATTCTAGCATGAATTATAAAACATCATCATGAATAAGGAAATATAATAATAACCACTTTATTATTGCCTCTAAGGCATATTTCCAATAGTCTCCCACTTGCACTAGAGCCAATAATCTAGTTCACATTGATATGTGAATAACATCCAATTAGTTCACTAGAGTCAATAATCTAGTTCACATCGCCATGTGATTAACACCCTAAGAGTTTACTAGAGTCAATAATCTAGTTCACATCGCCACGTGATTAACACCCAAAGAGTTATAAGGTGTGATCATGTTTTGATTGTGAGAGAAGTTTAGTCAACGGGTCTGCCACATTCAGATCCATATGTATTTTGCATAATTCTATGTCTACAATGCTCTGCATGTAGCTACTCTAGCTAATTGCTCCCACTTTCAGTATGTATCCAGAGTGAGACTCAGAGTCATCCGGATTGGTATCAAAGCTTGTATCGTCGAAAACTTTTACGACGAACCCTTTATCACCTCCATAACGGAGAAACATTTCCTTAGTCCTCTTAGGTAACTAAAGATAATTTAGACCGCTGACCAGTGATCCTCTCCTGGATCACTATTGTACCCCCTAGCTAAACTCATGGTAAGGCACACATCACGTCTGGTACACAACATGGCATACATAATAGAACCTATGGTTGAGGCATAGGGAATGACTTTCATTCTCTCTCTATCTTCTACCGTTGAAAGGATCGAGAAGAGGTGTCTAGAGGGGGGGGGTGATTAGACACTAAGTATCAAAAGTTGCAGTTTTTAATTTCCTTGAGTTGAAGTGGAGATTTGGCACACGTTTAATAAACACAATACATATCAAGCAAGCATGCAAAGAGTATATGAGCAGTGGAAAGTAAAGCATGCAATTTGCAAGAATATAAAGGGAAGGGTTTGGAGTGTGCAAACGCAATTTGGAGACACGGAGATTTTTTTTCCGTGGTTCCGATAGGTGGTGCTATCGTACATCCACGTTGATGGAGACTTCAACCCACGAAGGGTAACGGTTGCGCGAGTCCACGGAGGGCTCCACCCACGAAGGGTCCACGAAGAAGCAACCTTGTCTATCCCACCATGGCCGTCACCCACGAAGGACTTGCCTCACTAGCGGTAGATCTTCACGAAGTAGGCGATCTCCTTGCCCTTACAAACTCCTTGGTTCAACTCCACAATCTTGTCAGAGGCTCCCAAGTGACACCTAGCCAATCTAGGAGACACCACTCTCCAAGAAGTAACAAATGGTGTGTTGATGATGAACTCCTTGCTCTTGTGCTTCAAATGATAGTCTCCCCAACACTCAACTGTCTCCCATAGGATTTGGATTTGGTGGAAATAAGATTTGAGTGGAAAGCAACTTGGGGAAGGCTAGAGATCAAGATTCATAAGGTAGGAATGGAATATCTTGGCGTCAACACAAGTGTAGGTGGTTCTCTCTCGGAAAATGTAGGTTGGAAGTGTAGGTTCGCTCTGATGGCTCTCTCCACGAATGAAGAGGAGGTGGAGGGGTATTTATAGACTCCACTCAAAATCTAACCGTTACACACAACTTGCCAAACTCGGTGGTACCGAATTGATAAACTCGGTCGGACCGATCCAGCAAATCTAGTGACCGTTAGGGTTTTCGGTGGGACCGACATGCAACTCGGTAGGACCGATATGGTTAGGGTTAGGGCATAACATAATCTCGATGAGACCGATTACACAAACTCGGTGAGACCGATTTTGGTAATAAGCTATCCAGAGAGTTGGTGAGGTAAACTCGGTGGGACCGATTCTCTCATTTCGGTGAGACTGAATGTTACAAAAGGGAAACAGAGAGTTTGCATTGCAATCTCGGTGGGACCGATCGCTCATCTCGGTGAGACAAAAATGTTACAAAGGGAAACAGAGAGATTACAATCTCATCTCGGTGAGACCGAGATCCCTATCGGTTAGACCGATTTGCCTAGTGTTTGTGGCAGTGGCTATGACATATGAACTCGTGGCGCCGGATAAAAAGAATCGGTGGGGCCGAGTTTGACTTTTGGTTTAGGTCATATGTGGATGTGAGAAAGTAGTTGAGGGCTTTGGAGCATATCACTAAGCATTTTGAGCAAGAGCTGCATTAAGCAACACCTCATCCCTCCTTGATAGTATTGGCTTTTCCTATGGACTCAATGTGATCTTGGATCACTAAAATAGAAAATGTAGAGTCCTGAGCTTGAAGCTTGAGCCAATCCTTTTGTCCTTAGCATTTTGAGGGGTCCAGTTCCTCTAGTACATGCCACTTCATTGTTGAACTTATCTGAAACATACTAGGTAAAAGTGTTAGTCCAACAAAAGATATGTTGACATTAATTAACAAAACCTCCTAGGGAGCACTTGTGCTTTCAATCTCCCCCTTTTTGGTAATTGATGACAACATACATCAAAGCTTTAGATAAAGATATAGAGAATAGTAAGTAAAGCTTTGGAAAGACATGTAACATGCATAGGCTCCCCTTACATGTATGCAATCATGTGAATATGGAATATAGGAGCATGTGAATGCATAAACATGACAGAGTAAGCAATGTGTTACATGTATCTTGGCTATATGCATCAGAGAAAATGATATGAATATGAGAAATGTGCCTTCATGCTCATGAGTCCTTCTTGCAAACAGTATGTACATCAGCAAGAATTTCTCATTCACATGACTGTGATGCATATACTTACCTTGTGGTCTAGAGTTGGCTTAGGATGGGATGAACCTGCGTAAACAAGGTTAGATAACACATATACACCTACTGGCCAGAGCAACCAAAAGAAACCACAAGAGTACCAAGACTGGGATGACATGTAGAGTGAGTACTAAGTACCACATTGGATATAGACATATCCCCAAAGGTAAAGGTGTGCAATAAATTCAAGGATTTCCTTCCCTTAGATGTCTTGCTCCCCCTGAATCTAGCATGGGATACTGGGAGAAGATAGGGAATAGAAAATCAGAGAAAAAACAGAGCTCAAAGGAAATAAACAGAGCTAATGCAAACGAGCAAATATGAACATGTCTTTCCCCTCTTGAAGACATGTGACTTCTCTCCTCTTGAACATCAAGCATCTGGGGTCCTTGATGATTACTCTTCCTCCCTTGAGTATTCTCTCCCCCTATGGATATGATTACGCTTTGATGTGATCTATCTCCCCCTTTGACATCAATTTCCAAGAAGGGCTCTTCTGGATTTTAGTCATGATGGGTTTGGTCCTTGAGTCACAGAACAAAGCAGCAAGTTGAGTGGGATGCTGGTTGAGGACAAGATTCATTGAGTGGAGCTGGATCAAAAAGAATGCAGAAACAAGTGGCAAGATGTCTTTCCTGTAGTGAAATCGGTGACACCGAATTGTATGGTTCGGTTGTACCGAGAAGATTCGGTTGGACCGAAAGCATCAGACCGGTGAGATCAAGTTCATCACAGAGAAAAACACTTGTCACCTCAGCTCTCTAGACAAGTAATATCTCACAAGGATTTGTAAGGAATTAACTGAAAGATTTGAAATGAATTGGATGCAAGGAAATGCAGAACAGAAAATAAAAGATAAGAAACTAAAAACGAAGTCTAGATGAAGTGAAAAATGCATGAGACAAATGCAAGAGAACAGAAAAGAACACAAGAGAACTTCATCTAGAATTGGTCGGCGACAAAGTCACCTATATTAGAGTATATTGACTTAGGAGTCAAGTGAGATCACTTGATCTTTGGTCATACTCATCGTTTAAGCTCAAAATGGGGTTACCATTTTTCGTTTATGCCTTTTGATGTATTCACATCTTGTCGAGTTGCCTTGACTCATGACTTAGAGTAAAGCTTCTCTAAGATGGAATAACATACCTTGGGTGGTGGTGTTGATCATGATCATGTAGTTGAACTTGTGTGGGTTGCTCAAGGATGATGTAGCTCATCAAGAGTTGGGAGCACCACTTGGAGTTTAAGTCCATCTACCTACATGGGTTAGTTTTTGCAAGGAAGAGCACTTGTGTATCCAAAATGACAATCATGAAACTCAACATAGAATTTGTCAAAGGATATGTTTGAATGGTTGCGTGCTTCCTTGTCTTCATCCACCATTGTGTAGAGACTTGGTGATATAGAAATTGCTCAAGGTGTGAGTGAGTTGCAATCTCATAGATTTAGATTAATCCAAGTACCTACATGGGTTAGATAGCATGCAAGGTGCAAATATATCCAAGACATAAGATAGTCAACATAAGAGAAATATCAAGGATTAGTCATAGGCTCATGCCTTGCATGTATCAAACGGAGTTCCTACTCCAAGTTTGAAGCATCAATGATGTTCAATTCACCTCTTAACCTGCAAAACACTTTCTCATCAAGTGGTTTGGTAAATATATCGGCCAATTGCTTATCGGTGAAAACATGCTTAAGATTAATGTCCCCTTTGGCAACATGGTCTCGAATGAAATGATGACGGACCTTAATATGTTTAGTTCGAGAATGTTGCACGGGATTGTGAGCAATCTTAATAGCACTTTCATTGTCACACAATAATGGAACATGTTTCACATATATCCCATAATCTTTAAGAGTTTGGGTCATCCAAAGTAATTGAGCACAACATGATCCAGCGGCAATGTATTCTGCTTCGGCGGTGGATAAGGATACCGAGTTTTGTTTCTTGGAGGACCAAGACACAAGAGATCTACCAAGAAATTGACAAGTACCCGAAGTGGACTTTCTGTCAACCTTGTCTCCGACATAGTCCGAATCGGAGTAGCCAACAAGATCAAAGGAAGACCTCTGAGGATACCAAATGCCAAAATTTGGTGTATGTATTAAGTATCTCACTATCCTTTTCACGGCCTTAAGATGACATTCTTTAGATGCAGCTTGATATCATGCACACATGCACACAATTAGCATAATATCGGGACGTGAAGCACATAGATATAACAATGAACCAATCATAGAGCGATAAACCTTTTGATCAACCGGTTCACCATCTTTGGTTAAATCAAGATGTCCACTAGTAGGCATGGGTGTGGTCACACCTTTGCATTCTTGCATATTGAACTTCTTGAATAAGTCCTTGGTGTACTTCATTTGAGAGACAAAGGTACCTTCCTTAGTTTGCTTGATTTGCAAACCAAGAAAGAATTTGAGTTCACTCATCATCGACATCTCAAACTTCTCCGACATTAGCTTTCCAAACTTTTCACTAAAATGAGGGTTAGTTGATCCAAATTTGATATCATCGACATAAATTTGGCACACAAATAGTTCTCCATTAACCCTTTTAGTAAAAAGAGTAGAATCTATTTTTCCAATTTCAAAGCCTTTTTTAATAAGGAACTTGGTCAAGCATTTATACCATGCTCTAGGAGCTTGTTTAAGACCATAAAGAGCTTTGTGAAGTTTGTATACATGACTAGGTTTCTTGGGATTGGCAAAGCCGGGAGGTTGCTTAACATAAAATTCCTCCTCAATTTCACCATTTAGAAAAGCACTTTTAATGTCCATTTGGTACAAGGTGATATCATGGTGATTAGCATAAGCAAGTAAGATGCGAATGGACTCAAGTCTAGCAACGGGGGCATATGTCTCACCATAGTCCATACCTTCGACTTGAGTGTAGCCTTGGGCGACTAGGCGTGCTTTGGTGCGAACTACTTGTCCATCTTCATCTTGCTTGTTGCGAAACACCCATTTGGTACCAATGATGTTGTGGTTGTTGTCGGGCTTCTCGAACAATGTCCATACTTGATTTCTCTCAAAGTTGTGTAGCTCTTCATGCATAGCGTTTATCCAATCTGGATCTTGCAATGCTTCTTCAACCTTCATAGGTTCAATGCTAGAGATGAATGAGTAATGTTCACAAAACTTAGCTAAACGAGTTTTAGAGCGAGTGATTCTCCTGGTTTGGATATCATTGTAGATTTGCTCGACGGGATGATCTTTGGCGATTCTTGCTCGAACTTGTGGGAGCTTTGGCTTGGCTCGGGGTGGAACATCTTCCTCATCTTGTTCTTCTTCTTGGCCTTCTTCATTGTTGACGTTGTCATTCTCTTGTCGTGGTGGAGAAGGAGGTTGTTGACGTTCATCTTGGTGTGCTTCCTCGTCTTCTTGGTCTTGGTGTGTCCCACTTGTGGATGCTTCCATATCAATTCTTGGTTCACCTTGTCGTGAGGTAGAAGCTTCCACTTGGACGGACGAGGTACTCTCCTTCACTTCCGTTGGCCGGATCTTGCCAATAGACAAGTCTTGGATTGCTTCCGAAGGGTCTTTGTCTCCTACATCAATTGGTAATTGCTCTACTTGCGAGCCGTTAGATTCATCAAACTTCACATCTACCGTCTCTTCTACCTTTCGGGTGAAATTGTTGTAGACACGGTAAGTGTGAGAGTTTGAGCCATAACCAAGTAGGAAACCTTCATGAGATTTAGGAGCAAATTTAGAATGACGATGCTTATCAAGAATGTAGCATTTTGAGCCAAATACTCGAAAGTATCCAACTTGGGGTTTGTTACCGGTGAGGAGCTCGTATGCCGTCTTGCCGAGTAGCTTTGAAGATACAAGCGATTTGTTGCATGAAAAGTTGTCTCAACCGCTTCCGCCCAAAAGTGTTTTGGTGTCTTGTACTCATCAAGCATCGTTCTTGCCATGTCAATAAGAGTCCGGTTCTTCCTCTCAACGACTCCATTTTGTTGAGGTGTGTACGTAGCCGAGAACTCATGTGAAATCCCTTCTTCATCAAGAAAGGTATCCACATTTGCGTTCTTGAACTCTGTTCCGTTGTCGCTTCGAACCTTCTTGATCTTCACGTTAAATTGATTTTGGGCCTTCCTAGAAAAGTTTTTGAAGATCTTTTGGACCTGCGATTTGTCATCAAGAAAGAACACCCACGTATATCTTGGAAAATCATCAACTATGACTAGTCCAAATGAGTTACCATCAAGACTCTTGTAGGCATTTGGAACGAAGAGATCCATGTGAAGTAGCTCGAGTGGTCTTCTCGTGGTCATGATGTTCTTCGCGTGATGACTTCCTCGCACTTGTTTTCTGGCCTAACAAGCACTACAAATTCTATCCTTGTCAAATATGACATCGTTTACTTCAAGGATATGATCACCTTTAATAAGCTTGTCCAGATTTCGCATACCCACATGACCTAATTGTCTATGCCATAACCAACCCTTAGAAGATTTAGCAATTAAGCAAGTTCTAGGTTGAGCCTTTTTAGTGAAATCAACAATGTAAAGATCACCTCTATGTATACCGGTAAAGACCATTTTACGATTGTCTCTACGAAACACTTGGCAATCTACTTCAGTGAATAGGACATTGAAACCGAAATCAACAAGTCTAGAAACTGAAAGTAAATTGTACCCAAGAGATTCAACGAGCATGGCATTTTGTATGGAGCTATCATGTGAGATGGCCACCTTACCGAGGCCAACCACCTTACCCTTTGAGTTATCACCAAAAGTGACATACTTTCGAGGGCCGTCATTTTTAGCAAGCTCACGGAACATATCTTTATCTCCGGTCATGTGATCGGTACATCCACTATCAAGGACCCATTCCTTTCCTCCGGCCATGTAGCCGCGAAGATTTGCCATAAGACCAAAGTGTCTCATTGCATCATGAAGATCATAGTCACTATCATCATCCTCATCATAGTATCCATGTTCAACATCATCTTGTGATTGATCAATTCCTAGAGAGGGTAATTCATTAGACAAATGATCATTTCTATAATTGTCTTTATTGATTCTAATAGCTTCGGAAATGATATTGCTAATGATCCCAACATCTCCTATGGCACGCATGAGATTGGTAAGCTCAAATAGACAATCACCAAAGCTAGGATCACTAGAATTCACCTTACTCAAGGCAATAGACTTATGGAGAATTTCGTCTAAATTTTTCAAGGAATAGTCTGGAAATCGTTCCTCAAGAAATCTCCATATAGTATAGGCACAATCAAGAGTAGGAAAACTAGCAATCAAATTTTTGGGCAATCCTCTTATGATAAGATTGATAGTTCTAAGATTGTGAATCATGTCAAGATCCTCTTCGGGTGTGGGATGCAAGGGATCAATATGAGGTGCACAAGGGCTAGTAATATACTTGTTCAAATGATATTCATTGAAAATCTCAAGCATTTCATTTTTCCACTCATGAAAATATTCTCCATCAAGAATAGGCACTCTATGTCTAAGACTCCCCAAAGTAGACTCATCCATCTTCCTCGAAAGGTGTTTAAACCAAGGCAATGGAGACCAAAGCTCTGATACCAATTGAAAGGATCGAGAAGAGGTGTCTAGAGGGGGTGATTAGACACTAAGTATCAAAAGTTGCAGTTTTTAATTTCTTCGAGTTGAAATGGAGTTTTGGCACATGTTTAATAAACACAATACATATCAAGCAAGCATGCAAAGAGTATATGAGTAGCGGAAAGTAAAGCATGCAACTTGCAAGAATGTAAAGGGAAGGGTTTGGAGTGTGCAAGCGCAATTTCGAGACACGAAGATTTTTTATCCGTGGTTCCGATAGGTGGTGCTATCGTACATCCACGTTGATGGAGACTTCAACCCACGAAGGGTAACGGTTGTGCGAGTCCACGGAGGGCTCCACCCAGGAAGGGTCCACGAAGAAGCAACCTTGTCTATCCCACCATGGCCGTCTCCCACGAAGGACTTGCCTCACTAGCGGTAGATCTTCACAAAGTAGGCGATCTCCTTGCCCTTACAAACTCCTTGGTTCAACTCCACAATCTTGTCGGAGGCTCCCAAGTGACACCTAGCCAATCTAGGAGGCACCACTCTCCAAGAAGTAACAAATGGTGTGTTGATGATGAACTCCTTGCTCTTGTGCTTCAAATGATAGTCTCCCCAACACTCAACTCTCTCTCACAGGATTTGGATTTGGTGGAAAGAAGATTTGAGTGGAAAGCAACTTGGGGAAGGCTAGAGATCAAGATTCATATGGTAGGAATGGAATATCTTGGCCTCAAGACAAGTGTAGGTGATTCTCTCTCAGAAAATGTAGGTTGGAAGTGTAGGTTCGTTCTGATGGCTCTCTCCATGAATGAAGATGAGGTGGAGGGGTATTTATAGCCTCCACTCAAAATCTAACCGTTACACACAACTTGCCAAACTCGGTGGGACCGAATTGATAAACTCGGTCAGATCGATTCAGCAAATCTAGTGACCGTTAAGGTTTTCGGTGGGACCGACATGCAACTTGGTAGGACCGATATGGTTAGGGTTAGGGCATAACGTAATCTTGGTGAGACTGATTACACAAACTCGGTGAGACCTATTTTGGTAATAAGCTAACCAGAGAGTTGGTCAGGTAAACTCGGTGGGACCGATTCGCTCATTTCAGGGAGACCGAAATGTTACAAAAGGGAAACAAAGAGTTTACATTGCAATCTCGGTGGGACCGATCGCTCATCTCGGTGAGACCGAAATGTTACGAAGGGAAACAGAGAGATTACAATCCCATCTCGGCGAGACCGAGATCCCTATCGGTGAGACCGATTTGCCTAGGGTTTGTGGCAATGGCTATGACATCTGAAATCGGTGGCGCTGGATAGAAAGAATCGGTGGGGCCGAGTTTGACTTTTGGTTTAGGTTATATGTGGATGTGAGAAAGTAGTTGAGGGCTTTGGAGCATATCACTAAGCATTTTCAGCAAGAGCCTCATTAAGCAACACCTCATCCCTCCTTGATAGTCTTGGCTTTTCCTATGGACTCAATGTGATCTTGGATCACTAAAATAGAAAATGTAGAGTCCTGAGCTTGAAGCTTGAGCCAATCCTTTTGTCCTTAGCATTTTGAGGGGTCCACTTCCTCTAGTCCATGCCACTTCATTGTTGAACTTAGCTGAAACATACTAGGTAAAAGTGTTAGTCCAACAAGAGATATGTTGACATTAATTACCAAAACCTCCTAGGGAGCACTTGTGCTTTCAGCCGTGGTCGGGCTTTGGGTCTTACTCAACTTCACACCTTGCAATACAGGCAAGAACCCTTTATTTGACTGGTCCATTTTGAACTTCTTCAAAACTTTGTCAAGGTATGTGCTTTGTGAAAGTCCTACTAAGCGTCTTGATCTGTCCCTATAGATCCTGAAGCCCAATATATAAGCAGCTTCACTGAGGTCTTTCATTGAAAAATTCTTATTCAAGTATCCTTTTATGCTATCCAGAAATTCTATATCATTTCCAATCAGTAATATGTCACCCACACATAACACCAAAAATGCTACAGAGCTCCCACTCACTTTCTTGTAAATACAGGCTTCTCCGTAAGTCTGTATAAAACCATATGCTTTGATCACATCATCAAAGCGTATATTCCAACTCCGAGATGCTTGCACCAGTCCATAAGTGGATCGCTGGAGCTTGCACACTTTGTTAGCACCTTTAGGATCGACAAAAGCTTCTGGTTGCATCATATACAACTCTGCTTTAAGAAACTCGTTAAGGAATGCATTTTTGACGTCCATTTGCCAGATTTCATAATCATAAAATGCGGCAATTGCTAACATGATTCGGACAGACTTAAGCATCACTACGGGTGAGAAAGTCTATCGTAGTCAACCCCTTGAACTTGTCAAAAACCTTTTGCAATAAGTCGAGCTTTATAGATAGTGATATTACCATCAGCGTTCATCTTCTTCTTGAAGATCCATTTATTCTCAATGGCTTGCCGATCATAGGGCAAGTCCACCATAGTCCATACTTTGTTCTCACACATGGATCCTATCTCAGATTTCATGGCCTCAAGCCATTTGTCAGAATCTAGGCTCATCATAGCTTCTTCATAGTTTTTAGGTTCGCCGTTTTCTAACAACATGACTTCCAGGACAGGATTATTGTACCACTCTGGTGCGGTACGTGTTCTGGTCGACATACAAGGCTCAGTAGTAACTTATCTGAATTTTCATGATCATCGTCATTAGCTTCCTCTCTAGTTGGTGTAGGCATCACGGGAACTATTTTCTCTGATGTGCTAATTTCCAATTCGAGAGAAGGTACATCTACCTATTTTCCAATTCGAGAGAAGGTACAACTACCTCATCAAGTTCTACTTTCCTCCCACTCACTTCTTTTGGGCGATACTCCTTCTCTAGAAATGACCCATTCTTAGCAACAAAGATCTTGCCTTCGGATCTGTGGTAGAAGGTGCACCCAATAGTTTCTTTAGGGTATCCTATGAAGACACACTTCTCCAATTTAAGTTCGAGCTTATCGGAATGTATCCTTTTGACATAAGTGTTGCATCCCCAAACTTTAAGAAACGACAATTTAGGTTTCTTGCCAAACCATAGTTTATACGGTGTCGTGTTAACGGATTTAGACGGTGCCCTATTTAACGTGAATGCAGCTGTCTCTAATGCATAACCCCAAAATGATAAAGGCAAATCGGTAAGAGACATCATAGAACACACCATATCTAATAAAGTATAGTTACAACGTTCGGACACACCATTACATTATGGTGTTCCAGGTGGCGTAAGTTGTAAAACAATCTCACATTGTTTTAAATGAAGGCCAAACTCGTAACTCAAATATTCACCTCCGCGATCAGATCATAGAAAATTTATTTTCCTGTTACGATGATTCTCCACTTCACTTTGAGATTCTTTGAACTTTTCAAATGTTTCAGACTTATGTTTCATCAAGTAGATATATACCCATACCTACTCAAATAATGATACCCACCGCGTGCCTCAACACTCATTGGACCGCATACATCAGTATGTATTATTTCCAATAAGTCATTAGCTCGCTCCATTGTTCCGGAGAATGGAGTTTTAGTCACCTTACCTATGAGGCATGGTTTGAAAGTATCGAATGATTCATAATCAAGTGATTCCAAAAGTCCATCCGCCTGGAGTTTCTTCATGCACTTTACACCAATATGACCTAAACAGCAATGCCACAAGTATGTTGCACTATCATTATAAACGTTGCATCTTTTGGCATCAATATTATGAATATGTGTATCACTACTATCGAGATTCCACAAGAATAGACCATTCATAAGGTGCATGACCATAAAAGATATTACTCATATAAATAGAACAACCATTATTCTCTGACTTAAATGAATAACTGTCTCGCATTAAACAAGATCCATATATAATGTTCATGCTTAACGCTGGCACCAAATAACAATCATTGAGGTCTAAAACTAATCCCGAAGGTAGATGTAGAGTTAGCATGCCGACGGCAATCACATCAACCTTGGAACCATTCCCGACGCGCATCGTCATCTTGTCCTTAGCCAATCTTCATTTATTCTGTAGCTCTTGTTTCAAGTTACAAATATTTGCAACCGAACAAGTATCAAATACCCAGGCGCTACTACGAGCATTAGTAAGGTACACATCAATAACATGTATATCAAACATACCTTTGTTCACTTTGCCATCCTTCTTATCTGCCAAGTATTTGGGGCATTTCCTCTTCCAGTGACCATTTCCCTTGCAGTAGAAGCACTTAGTTTCAGGCTTGGGTCCAGCTTTGGGCTTCTTTAGGGAAGCGGCAACTTGCTTGCCATTCTTATCGAAGTTCCCTTTCTTTCCCTGCCCTTTTTCTTTAAACTAGTGGTCTTGTTGACAATCAACGCTTGATGCCCCTTCTTGATTTCTACCTCGGCGATTTCACCATCGCGAAGAGCTCGGGAATCGTTTTCGTCATCCCTTGCATATTATAGTTAATCACGAAGCCTTTGTAGCTTGGTGGCAGTGACAGAAGAACTCTGTCAATAACACTCTCAACTGGAAGATCAATTCCCAACTGAATCAAGTGGTTACGATACCCAGACATTTTGAGTATGTGTTCACTTACAGAACTGTTCTCCTCCATCTTACAACTATAGAAGTTGTTGGAGACTTCATATCTCTCAACCCGGGCATTAGCTTGAAATATCAATTTCAGCTCTTGGAACATCTCATATGCTCTGTGGTGCCCAAAAGTCTTTTGGAGCCCCGGTTCTAAGCCGTAAAGCATGGCACACTGAACTATCGAGTAGTCATCAGACCGCGTTTTCCAGGCATTCACAACGTCTAGATTAGCGGAGCGGGTGGGTTACCCAATGGTGCATCAAGGACATAATTCTTCTGTGCAGCAATGAGGATAATCCTCAAGTTACGGACCCAGTCCATTTAGTTTCTACCATCATCTTTCAACTTAGCTTTCTCTGGGTACACATTAAAATTCAAGGGAACGGTAGCACAGGCCATTGATCTACAACATAGATATGCAAAAACTATTAAGACTAAGTTCATGATAATTTTTAGTTCACATAATCAAATTACTAATGAATTCCCACTTAAATCAACATCCCTGAAGTTGTCTAAGTGATGCGTGATCCAAATCAACTAACCCATGTCTGATCATCACATGGGATGGGGTAGTCTTCAATGGTGAACATCTCTATGTTGATCATATCTACTATATGACTCACCTTCGAGCTTTCGGTCTCCAGTGTTCTGAGACCATGTATGTACATGCTAGGCTCGTCAAGTTCAACCAAGTATTCTGCATGTGCAAAAATTTCTTACACCCGTTGTATATGAACATATGGTCTATCACACCCGATCATCACGAGGTGTTTTGAAACGACAAACTTTGGCAATGGTGCATACTTAGGGAGAACACTTTTATCTTAAAATTAAGTGAAGGGATCATCTTATAATGCTACAGTCGTTCTAAGCAAAATAAGATGCATAAAGGATAAACATCACATGCAATAAAAAATATGTGACATGATATGGCCATCATCATCTTATGCTTTTGATCTCCATCTCCAAAGCATCGGCATGATCTCCATCATCGCCGGCACGACACCTTTATCTCCATCATAGCGTCGGGGTCGTCTCGCCAACTATTGCTTCTACAACTATTGCTAACACATAGCGATAAAGTAAAGCAATTACATGGCGCTTAACTGATTGACACGCAGGTCATACAATAATTAAAGAAAAGCCTAAGGCTCCTATCGGTTGTCATACTCATCGACATGCAAGTTGTGAACTTATTACAAAACATGATCATCTCATACATCAGCATATATCAAATCACGTCTTGACCATATCACATCACAACATGCCCTACAAAAACAAGTTAGACGTCTTCTACTTTGTTGTTGCAAGTTTTACGTGGCTGCTATGGGCAACTAGCAAGAACCATTCTTACCTACGCAAAACCACAACAGCCATTATAAAGTTTGTTGTTTTAACCTTATACACGGACCGGCCATAGTCAAATTCGATTCAACTAAAGTAGGAGAAACAGACACCCTCCATCCACCTTTATGCAAAACAAGTTGCATGTCAGTCGGTGGAACCGGTCTCATGTGCGTGGACATGTAAGGTTGGTCTGGCCCGCTTCATCCCACAATGCCGTTGAATAAATAAGACGTTCATTACAAAAAAAGACACATCCGTAACATTTTGGGCCGAACGATTTTTTTCTGTCATGCTTATGACACTTCTATGACGATAATTGTGACAAAACCCGGTATCATCATAGATGTGGTGGGCTCCTACTTCTATGCCAAAAAATCATGAAAGAAAATGGGCTTTTCATCCTGGGCAGGCCAGAGACGCAGCTGCATGACATTCTTTGGGCCGTCCATGAAGGAAAAAACCATGGTAGAAGCAAGGGCGAGGAAAATATCAAGGAGTTCCCGGTTACGGTGGGTGGTCAGGGGTCGAGCGATGCGCATTTCTCTCGTACACATACGTGCTTGTCTGCGAGGAGTTGCACTCTAACTGAACCCGAGCGAGGCGTTCGCCTACTGAACCCGAGCGATTGCACTACAGGCTACGCGTTACTGAACCTGAGCGATCGATCGATCTAGCTGTTAACTGAACCCGATCGAGCGATTCCTTCGCTACTGCTGCTAACTAAAGCCGATCGAACCTGTTGCCTCTTGATGAATAGTGAGTGTTGTTGGGGGGTCAGATGAACAGTTCCCATGGGGGTTGGATGAACAGGACCCCGTGGTAGTAGAGGCCATTGCCGCTGGATGAACAGGACCCCCATCGAGCCGGTTGGTGGTGGATGAACAGGACCCCCTGGAGGGCTGGATGAACAGGACCCCGTGGAGGGCTAGTTGAACAGTAGCCGGTGGAAGGCTGGATGAACAGTAGCCCGTGGAGGGGTGGTTGAACAGGACCCCGTGGAGAGGGCTGGTTGAACAGTAGTCGGTGGAGGAGCGGTGGAGGCTGGATGAATAGGAGCCCGTGGATGAACAGTCGCAGGTGGAGGCTGGAGGAGGTCGACGGTGGATGAACAGTAGACCGTGGAGGCTGGAGGAGGTCGACGGTGGAGATGAACAGTAACCCGTGGAGTCCTGTTTTGTGGAACGCCACACACCTCCTAATGAACAGGACCCCCGTTTCGACCGTAGCAATCCAACACAAGTCCATTTCCTCCGTTTTGTCGTATGCCACACCCCTCCCGATCAACAGGACCCCGTTTCGATCGTAGGAGGTCGAAGAGGAAGTCTGTTTCCTCTGTTTTGCGGTGCGCCACACCCCTCCTGGTGAACAGGATCCCGTTTCGACCGTAGGCGGTCGAACACAAGGCCGTTTCCTTCGTTCTGCTATACATGAACCCTCATTTAGATCGGATGTTCTGTCCAAGCCAGTTGGCTCCCGATGAACACGACGCATTCCGTTGCCTCCCGATGAACACGACGATGCAATTTCTCCATTTCGACCCAGCCATGTACACGAGCCCTGGCCGTACATATGCGCGAGTAGGCGTTCGAGACCCCGCCCGTATGTACATATGTGGCCATATTTACTTTCTTGCACCCTGGTTGTACGTATGTGTACATGCTACGTGCGCGCCTCTACTACGACACGTGCCCTTCCTTACTCAGCCATGGTTTATCGTTGCAGCCTGCAGACAGACCGATGGACCAGTATGTACGTACACGTTCGCGACCAGAATGAGAACGCTACATACGCTTTGACCAGGTGGGTCTCAACTGTTGGGGAGGATAAGGAGGCACTTCCTTGCGTGCGAAGATGTAGCTGGTGGGTCCCAGCAGTCAGGGGGAAATGTTTTTTTCATGAACTACGGTGTCTCATCTGGTGGGTCCCTGCTGTCAGGTGGAGGAATCATTATTTTGTGTGTAACAAGGAGGCACTTCCTTGCTGCGGCCGTGGACCCAGCTGTCAGCCTCTCCACGTACAATACTCTTCCGATGGAAGTCGTTCCTTGACCACATTGACCACGCCGCGCCGAGAGCACCAAGGCGGTGGACGACGGCGAGGCCTAGGAAGGGGACAACACGGAGCCGGGGAAGAGGCGGCAGTGAATGCCCATGCAGAGAGGAGTACGAGGGTTCACTGGTTCGGCTGCGGTGTGAGGCTATTGTCGCCGCAGAATAACAGGGGGTGTGGGTGAGTAGAGGGATGGCCTGGCCAGCGGTGAGAGTAGTAGGGGGCGGTGAGGCCTCCGCGGCAGCAGAACCGGCCACGGGAGGCAGGAGCACGCGGCACAACCGGAGTTGGTTTGGGTGGCTGGAGCAAGAAGACCAGAGGTTGAAGAAGCACTACGGCCGGTGGATGGACATCGTACGGTCACTGGAGCTAGAATCATTCATATTGACTAAGTAGACAAAGCCCTCCGTCCCCGTCAACTTAGTAGGCCCACAAGTCAGCCTCCAACTATGGTGGGTCCCAGCTAGCAGGGGAAGTATTCAATTGTTTTTGTGTTGACCATGCCGCGCCGAGTGCATCCAAGGTGGTGGACGAGGGCGAGGCCCCGGATAGCAACGAGTCGGAGATGGGAAGACACCGGAGTGGAGTCGTAGACGGAGAGGTGTACGAGGGTTAACTAGTTCTGGTGCGGCGTGGTTCGGCAGTCGGTGGACAAGAATAGGAGGTGTGGAGGGGTGGAGGGATGGCCTGGCCAGCGGTGGGGTAGCGCTTCACAGCGAAGCGTGCTAAGCAGAGCTACTAGCAGCATGAGGCGGGCGCAGGTGGTACCGGTGGCGCTGGAGGAAGAAGACGAGAGATTGAAGATGGATGCCGGTCGTTGGATGTAAATCCAACAACTAACGATGTTAGAATCATTTGTTGACTAAGTTGACAACGACTTGTGTTGGCTTTGACCTATTGGCCCACATTTCAGCCTCCAAATATTTGGCACATATTCAACCCATTTTTTCAGAATTTACAATCCATTTGATCTTTTTTTTTTGAGAATTACAGTCCATTTGCTGGGCTGGGTGAACAAATAATGTAGCGTCCATGCGACCCATTTTTTTAAAACTACATCCCATTTTCACTTTCTCGAAATACACGAATTTGCTGGGATGGCTGAATAAATAATATAGCATCCATGCGGACCCTTTATTTTTTTCCTAAAAAATTACAGGCCATTTGCACTTTCTCGAAATGCACGATTTTGCTGGGCTGGTTCTAATTGTAATATTGGATTGGGCGCAGCAATGTTATCAAAAAATAAACAGGGCCTGAGCATTTTGTTATAAATATATTTAAATAATAAGTGATTTTTTATTACATTGGTCCTTAAATCTTACAAAACTTTTGTACACAATCACCAGGATTTTTGATGCCTTAAGGTAAAAAAAAGGTAAAAAATCCAGGATTTTATTGTTAAGAAATTATTTTATAAGTTAATAAGATGTGGGATATTGTTTTCTTATATATGTAAGTATCTGTTAAATATATGATGACAACAACAATAATATGTAAGAACGTATAAAATAATTTAAATATATATAATATAGTTAGAAGGGAAACATAAGTTGGACCTGGCGTTCCTATTCTTATATAGAAAAATAGAACAGACCTCTGCGTTTTCTTCAAAAAAAATACATAAGTTGGGTTGTTGATATATTTCAGGAAAAATAAAACCTCAGATGGGAAGTCCATAGGCCGGTCGATACATGATGGCCCTCAAGAAAATACAAACCGGCATGTCGTCGGCTGCGCATGTCAAAAAAGAAAGCCTAGATGGGGCAGCCCACAACCCAGCTGATACTTGCTGGCCCACTGATAATAAATGATACCTGGCAGCTACCCGACTTCGTTGTAAATTTATCTCCTTTAGTAACTACGTTGAAGCACCTAAAAAATGTAACTATGTTCACAAACTCGTGGGCCCCAACGTCAGTATTGCATTAGGAGGAAGTATTTTTTCAATGAGGCATTTGCTTGCGTCGCCATAGACTCAGGGTCCCGACCGTCCGCCTCTCCACGTCAGTCCTCTCGATTCCTCTCGTTTCTTCACATGTTCACAACAGCGCATAGCAAGCATCAAGGGCGAAGCGCACAAAGGCGCAGGACGAGAACGAACCACCGGAGGTAGTGCCTTATTTCTACCGAAACTACTGAAACTAAACCAGTGGCCAAGTGACCCTACCCGACCGCTGCTCCGCCCGGGTTCGATTCCAGCTGATGTAGGGAAAATATCTCCAAATTTTTTGCCTCTACCATTATTGACATGTGGGTCCCCATTGTCATCTATGCACACCACGTCCAACACTTTCCAAAACTTTGTCCCTCGTTTTCTCTGTTTTTTGCACACTCGACATTGTGTGGGCATTTTGAAAATAGCATATCTTTTTGACTGTGCATCATATGAAGATGTGCTATGCATGAATGTTGATCAGCATGATGTTAGCTGGCTGGTAGTTCCATTTTCGACCATGAATAAAACTTCCAACATGATGTTATCCTTGTTTGAAAAGGGCGTGTTAATATAAATGCTTTGTCTCTGAAACTTGCACTTTCTTATCTGAAACTGAAACTTGCAGTTTCTTCTCTGAGAATCACATTGTCTGCACTTTTTTACTCCTATGAAACTACACTCTTTTAAGTGTTAAAAATAGATCTCTAGAATTCATAAAATACTTCATATGCTCAATACTGCAAATATGAAATTCAAAAGACATTCATATCTGAAAGTACTCTCAAAATACACAACACAAAACACAATTCACAACCTGCAAATACTGACAACCCTAAGCTCCTCCTGACAATTCACAACCTGCCCGACTATTGCACTGGGGGGTGGGGGCAGTCCCCTCCTATTCCTCGGCGGCAGACAGCTGCCCCATGAGACGATGTGAGCAGTGAGGGAGAGGATGGTGGGGAAGCGTCATTGGGCCAACTGCTTTTCTCCTCTTGCAGTTGGGTTCGGTCGACGAAGACTCCATCGGCTCGCTCTGGCACGGCACCCTCACAAGCGGCACCCTGTAGATGCTCGATCCTTCAATCTCTGGTGGATGCTCCATCTGGGATTGATACTCCCACCACCGCTGCCTCACGATCGGTTTCGGTGAATCTGTTTACTCCATGGCCTAGAGGAGCAGCTCTATGTACTCCGGCGCGACTCCCTCTAGGAGTATCGCCGCCTTTTTGCTCTGTTGCAGATATTTGGCCATGGATGTTGCTGTCGCCGCTAGTTGGTCCTTGTTGTCAAACCAAGACTGCATCTCCAACATCCTAGCTAGGTATAGGGTTGCCATTTGCGATCCTCACATATCGATTGTACTCCTCCATCGATATACTTCTTCACAGCACCTTCACTCACGAGTGGTGGTTTTTGAATGGAAGAGGAGAGGAGTGGCGCTGGTTTTGGGTTAGAACTGGAGAGGAGCGGCGCTGGTTTTGAATTGGAACAGGAGAGGGGCGGTGGTTTTGAAATGGAAGATGAGAGGAGCGGCGCTGGATTTAGATTGGAACAGGAGAGGAGCGACGATGGTTTAAGAAGAGAGGAGCGGCGCTGGTCTTGGAAGTATTTTTTTTGTTTTGCGTATTTTGGGTCAAAGTTTGACCATGTACTGTATTTGACAAGCAAAATGTGAATGCATGTCACCAAAAATTGTATCGTTGGGTTCGTATCTAAATGTACTTTCAAATTATATTATTTTTGCAATGTATAACGTATATTTTATTTGTGAAAATCATGGTCAATTATGACCCAGAATAAAAGGGAGACTAGTTAACGTGGGGTCGCTTTCTTAATTGAAGGGTAGATTGATTTTGATTTTGATCCAGTCACAGTGCGCCGGCCCTCTCATCCAATCCTAAATCGTTGCTGCACGCTCCTCTCCCTCTTCTCCATTGCAAAACCACCTCCTCTCCTCTCCATCATCTCCATTCCAAAACCATCGTCTCGCCTCTCCCTCTTCTCCATTGCAAAACCACCCCTCTCCTCTCCATCTTCTCCATTGTAAAACCACCGTCTCTCCTCCCATCTTCCAAAGCTAGCACCGGACCTCTCAGAAGGACATCTATGGAGAGGATGCAGCAGCGAATCCGGCAGATCGCCGGTGGCGACCAGGCAAAGCTAGCCAGGTTGAAGGAGATCCTTACTTGGTTTGACAATGAGTGGGAGATTTCGAGGATGGTGAGGGCCATGTGGCAATGTATGAGAAAGAGCAAGACATCGGTGATGTACTCCTCGGTGGCTGTCACGCCGTAGTCCTTCGAGTTCATCGAGTATCTCCTCTAGGCGATGGAGGAGACAGATTCGCCCAAGGCGAGAGTCAGGCGGAGGTGGTGGGCATACAGGTCGAAGGTCGAGCATCCAGAGGATAATGAATCGATCGAGTACGGTGTGCCGTTCGAGAGACTGCAGAGCCAGCCGGAGCCACATGAATGTTCGTTCTCCCACCGTAAGAGGGGGCCGGATGGCGTGACGTCGCTTCCCCGCTATTCTCCACGGTTCCCTCAACGCTCGCCTCATTTCAATGGCGGCGGTTGGGTTTAAGGTAAGCTTTGCACTAACCTAATCTTCCATCTCCTCATGCTTACACTTAGTGCGACGGCTAATGAAAATCATGCATACAATCAGTCTCCAAGTACTACGCCAATCACCCTAAAATAGCTCTGGACCTTTGGGTCAAAGTTGTGACACTGTGTACAAATAAAGAAAAATAGATTGGTGCTTCTTTCAGAAAAGAGTACTCCCTAGAAAACTGCCAATATAAGCTACTAGTATTTGGTTAGAGGATTTGCCGCCGAGAAAGATCTATCCACAGAGAGCGCCACACATCCCACTAGTGGTGGTGGATGCCAATGCATGCATGGAGCATGGTTGGTGTCGGTAATTTTTACTTGGCACACCTCGCACTCTGCATATATGTCGGTTCCATCTGTACATTTGTGCAGTTCCACCAAAATGCAGCTGAATAACCCTATTTGCACAGATAATGAAAAAGCGTGATTATATTATAGTGGCACTAGTTGATGAAACATACACTAATAAATAGAAGAAAATATTGCGATAGTATCATAGTATGCCATGCTGCGAGGGCGAGATGGGCCCTGCGACGCCTCATACGGTAGGCCTCATACTAGATATCGACCCAATTCTCCCTGATACACCTTCTGCAACTGATGAACATCAGTGTACAACGGTAGTACAAGGAGGGGCCTTGAGACATTCCAATCTCTATTTTTGTGCAGATCAACTAAAATTAAGCACCCAGTTTGCAGAAACGCTTAAACATTAACAATGGGACTAGTTGATGAAACATATATATACTAACAAAGAGAAGCACTTTCTTTATCTACATTGGAAATTAAATGATAGAGAGGACACTCGCTCTATTTTAACTATATTACTAATTCATTTTATCAGTGGCACTAGGGTCCAGCAGGTGTCAAACGAGGTGTACCGTGCGTCGCAACGATGGAGGCCGGGGGTGCTTAGACTGGGATGCTGAAGCTGGCTCTTTCAGTCCCTATCATCACCCCTGATGTTTCTGTGGTATCATTTGGGTTGTAATCCAAACTTGGTCGAGATGGTGCTGTGTCCCCCTACCTGCCTAGTTTATGTGGCGAACTTGTCTCCTGCTAGTACTTAGTCCGATCTAGTAGTAGTTGCATAACTGCCCATTTACACTGAGATGTTGTCAGATAATGGTTCTCTATGGTTGGGTTTCTTTAATGAAATCGGAGGAAACCCCCTCTTTCGATATATATAAAAAAATTCAGTGGCACTAGCGGTGCCAAAACATTGCCTCAAATTAATAGTGCCACTAGATTAAGGTGCAAAATTATAACATTACTGCTTTATCATGGCAGTGCCAAAACAATAGCACAAGGGCAGACTCAACATGCAGGATCTTTGGCAAACGGTCGCACCAAAAAGGAATATACCTCATGATGGGAACCATATCTATAGTCAACGCCATCGTAGAAGGGATGACACCAGTAACCAACATTGATGATTAAATTCATGGGACTTCTTTGTTCAGTTCACCTAAAATGAAGCAATGTCACATGAGCTAGCAGCTTCTTCATTTTTTTAATACAAGGGCTCCAGCCTCGGTTCCATTTCCATCAGAAAACGAAACCCATAGAGCTTCTTCTTCATTAGTTGCAATAAAATTGAGCAACATCAAGGTTGGTTGTGAAGCACGTGGAATGGTCAACTATAATTTGGATATCATTTGTGCAGTTCAACTAAGATCAAGCATGAAATGTATATCTCTATTTGCACAAAAAGGTGGAAAGGAAGGTAAGTAATAAGTGATGAAACATACATCAAATGAAAAGAAGCATGTTTCTTATCTGAATGGCAATCCTACAAGGACAGTAGAAATTTCTAAAGCAGCAACATTGCTAGATATTAGTGTGGGCATTAGGATTAACTATGACAACCTTTAAATACGACATTACTTTAATGGTGCAATTGCTTCATTTTACCAGCAACATTACATTAACAGCTGCTACAGAGTTGGTATTTGGGCACGGGACAGTAGGCGGACCAGGACAGTTGCATTTCTAACGAAAAGAAGCAACTTATCTTAATGGTAAATTTAGCAGGACAAGAAAAACAATGTCATTGATTCATATTACTGGAGGCATTACATTGAAAACAACATTGGTTTAACGTGTCCTTACTTTTAACAGTGCGGCTGCTACATTTTACCAGTGGCATTACATAAGAGGAGCTCGAGGCAACAAACATCAGAACAAGATATCTGGGTTGGTCCCATTTTTGTTCGGTATAGCCACCTTATACTGTGTGATGCTAGCAAATATAGTGCTGGACATACTATGTTGACTTGTCCCCCAGTCCCCACTTTCTTTCCTTTTTCAACCAATAGATCGGGTTTATATTGAGTTTGTACTGCGTTTCCCTTTATTTCCCTATTAGACCAAGAGACCAGTTGGATAGCCAGTCTCTGCAACTTTTCACCCTCATTATTTCCTCTTTCGACCAAGTCTTAGATTCAGGTAACAAATCTCCCCCACCCCCACCCCCTTTCTTCCTTGTTTGAACCAAGTAGTACTATAGATTCGAGTGCATGAACTAGTTTTACCTCTTAATAGTAAAAATTAGGTGGATTTCGAACAGCAGATCGATCCTATCTATGAGGGTGCCTGAGAAATAGTAAAATATACAAATGCAGCGACGTCAGGAGCTGGGGGAGTAGAGCAAGGCCGGTTTTGAAGGATGTTATACCTGAGGGTCGCCGAGATGTCCCTAGGTGGGTGGCGGGAGGCCGGATCTGCCCACACTACACCAGCAAGGAAGAAGGGGTCGGAGGCCCTCCCTAGCCGGCGGTGTGTGGGAGAGAACGTCAAGGCATGCTGATCGGGACGCGCCAACAATGGGTAAGAGCTGTCGCCGAGGAAGACTGTGTGAACGTTGCACCTTCTCACCTTCCCCGGCGGAGAGGATCCGGCTGGATCTGTGACCAGCGGTGAGCAGAGAGAGAGTGTGGCCACCGTTGTCGTGTTTAGATCTAGAGAGGACGAGACAGTGTGAAGAGAGAAACACTAGCAAGCAAGCACGGAGGCTCCTGCCTATATAGTGGAGTAGTTTTCTTTTGTCTACAGGAGTCGGCTTGACCTCGTCAATGACTGTCGAGAGGTCTTCATGCACGTGCCCCGGAGGCACAGTTGTCGTCATTTTGATCTAAAGCACCATATTAACATATAACACGAAAAAATGCCACATGACAAGAAACCATAACCTCACTGCTCCAAGGAGACAACATGAATCCCGGCGGACAAACTAGACGAGGATCAAAGCTCAAATTAAAGATAAACTCGTAGAAAAGGGGTCCATCGATAGATGTCCTAATTAACATAGCCGGCTTGACCTAGATGGCAGCCGAGTAGTCTTCGTGCATGTGCCACCAATGACCAGCGCCTTGGAGGAACTCACTTGTCGCTGTTTAACCCTCGAAGTGATCCGAAGCACATGACACCTAATATTGCGAGATGACAAGAAACCTTTTTTTTAGATTTCTCATCAGAACTATGGCCATGTACAACACAGCCTGCACGATATGTAGACGATAGCCAATCCAGCCGTGTCTCCTGGAGTCTGGTCACATGCATGGATGAACTGATCTTCCGTGTCATGCAGGGATCGTCCAGGCACCGATGTCTGTGCAACACTGCTGCAGTACTATCGCTCGTCTCTCTCTTCTATTAACTCACCCGACTTGCGGGGCCGGGGAGTGTGCCTATGGTCGGTTCTCAATTGTGGTCCCACATGTGTGTGCAAACGCAATATGACGCGCGTTCCATTCGGAGAGCGGCGTGCCATACCGACCGACCATCTGGGGTGCGACGCGAACGCGATGGGCGTGTTGTATACTCCGTACATGTGTACCGCCGTTTTCTTGAGGCTTTGCTCCATGGAGCAATCCATGGATACAAAATTATACTATTTAAAAGTCGAGGGCAGGGCTTTTCCCGCGCGGTAGGTGGGGCAGTTGCGCCTAGTCGGTTCATCAGAGACGCGAGAAGATGAGGGAGTAGGCTACTGCAAACGCAGGGCTGTGTGATTTGACAGCGAGTTACTACTGGACAGGTGGGGCCCGTGATTTGACTTCCATTATCATTTTAACTGCGGCGCTACGACCGGCGTGAGTCTCCCGATTCCTGACCACCTCCATGGTATACATATGCCTCTCCCAATGCTCCACCACGTAGAGCATGGTTAATAGTATAGCCAGCTGCTGGTGCTGCATGAGTATATAAACATGCCATGTCATCAAAAGTTAGTAGAATTATTTATTAGTCAGACAATAGGGTTGGCTATATGATTAGCTATAAGGTTTTTCTCACTTTCTCTCTATATCTCTCCTTGTATTAAATGCTTTTGCCTAGGAACACGTGTAGAGGGTAGCTCTTGCATGAGAGCCCACTCCTCCACTTTTGCCTTGCCTCTCTCCTCCACATATGCAAAAATGCCAGGTAAGCAGGCTTATAGCCCACTATTGTACTTGCTCGTACAGGTGCTAAGCCTGCCACATAAGCATAAAGTCTAATGTGTCAAGTTAATTAAGAAGAGAGAGACTAGTTTGGTGACCCCAAGAAGAAACGGTGCTAAGCGTGTGTACCTAGGTGAAAAGACAATTTTGAGTCTATACCTAATTAAATGAAGCAAGCTTAGCAACAAAAAACTAAGCACCTATGCATTGGGGACTTGAGTTGCTAAGCCATTTAATGCCCTTAGCACCTCATATAAGCACCATTTCATTGGAAGAGGTCACTCCTTGGCAAATGCAATAAATACTACGAAGAAAGAGATAGAGAGAAGTAAAAAAAACACTCTTACAACCAATCTTATAGCTAACCTTGTTGTATGAGTGACTAAGTGATGACTATGTATGACATGCCAACATCAGATAGCCTAACGCACTGTCTGAAATCTCCAAGGGCGTGGCCGCGCGAGCGAGGCGACGGTCGTGGTAGGCGTGACCATGATACGGGCTGCTGGCAGCCCTTGGATCTGAGATCGTACGATTGCATGCTAAGTTGCTAAAACTTTGGAGAATAACCCTCCAGGATAGGATATTCACCCGTAGGTCTAGAATCACGCCATGCAACCGTTCGATCTCAGATCCAAGGGCTCTTGGAAGCCCGTATGATGGGAGCATGGAAAGCTTCGTATCACCTGTAATTTTCAAGACGCTTGATGTGCGAACATGCAGATGCATGAAGCCATTTAATTGGGCGTCAAGTAGACATGACATCAAATTGGGCCCCCATAGTACTGTGCATGAATCCATTTATCCACCAGTCAAGCCACTACCCATGCCGTTTGCACGCCCCACACAACATTTTTACAATCGAAAAACCTCTAGCAGTTCGCTCCTACTCGTCTCCGGACGTCCTTTAACATTACGGTAGTTCACTCCTAGTCGTCCCGTCCTTTCACATTACAACAGCTCCACTAATCCTAACCCTCCTCCCAAATCCATGGCGTCCCAAATCTCCATGATTGGCGGTGAGTACAAGGTTAGGACCATCGCTGGCGATGAGTTCGACATCATCTACACCCGTTCTTCCGCGACGGTGAAAGGATGCCTTGCTCGCTTCAGACGCATGTTTGAAAAGTCAAATGATGAGTGGGTCGCTGGGCTAGATGTTGAGTACACCACAGCCCTGGACAAAGAAAAGGATCTAAAGGAGGAAGAGAAGATGAAGCCCGCCGTGATCCTGGATTGCGTGCATAACTTATGCTTGGTCTACCACATATGCCATGCCGACGTTGAGTGCGAGGAATTTAAGAACTTCCTCGCGGGCGGCCTAGTCAAATTCGTTACTTTAGACTTTACGAACGACAAAACAGTCCTGGGTCGGATAGGCCTCATTTTAGGCGAGCCCTTCGACCTCCACAAGAATGGGTTGGTGCCTCCCGTGATCATCCTTCAATGTTGACCCTGGCAGGAGCCATGGTTCATCCTTCATACGGTAAACTGAAGAAACCTCCGCACAAGTTTCATCGTCATCCATGGCAGTGGAATGTAATAGATATAGACAAAATCTAGTACGCTGCAATGGATGCCTACCTTTGTTTCAATGTCTACAAGGGTTGGGTGAAGAGCAAGAGCCAAGTGTGCGGTTCAAGCAAAGAAGTATCGGCCAAGAGGAAGAGGGACAAGGACGAAGTCGAGCACGTGGACGATGAGTCTGAGTAAGGTGGCAGTGTCGTTGCTCATGGTGGTTCTAGTGCAGTGTCTACGACTAGTTGCTTAGTTTAATTTCAGGGGTGCTTAGTTTTATTTGAGGGGTGTGTTGTGTTGAGCCCCCGGCGGAACTATGTTATGTTGTAACTTCTAATGGCAAAACTAAGTACTGATACACAACTAGTGGCATAAATAATAAGAACCCAAGAATTAAATAGGTATGCTAATTTATTTAATAGAATTTAGCACCCCATTTAAGCACGTACTAGCTTTTTAATAGTACTATATGCAAAATTTGGTGATGAGCGCTCTCTATATGTAGCACCTTTTTTCTTTAATTTCATCTTGTTAGTTTTGCTCCATGGCGCAATCCATCGATACTACTACTGTACAAAAGTATACTTTTTAAAAGGCTAGAGGGCGGGGCAGTCTCGCTTGGTCGGTTTGACAATAGGCGAGGGCCTTTGTGATTTGACGGCTCATTACTGCTGGAAGGCGGGGCCTTGTGATTTGACTGCTCATATAAATGTTGCCGACGACCTGAGCAGGAGCAAAGAACCATGCGGTATACTCAAGTTTTCCAGTGGAGCACGAAACACGGCAGCCCAGTGCCATATGGAGATAAAAGATGATCTAATTAGCTAGTCATCGATCCCACGACGCCTCTCATCGTTAGCATTGTTCTATTCATGCCTCATAGAGAACGTGACACGTGCAGCAAACACCCGAAGAAAAAGAAGAAACACAGGAGCAAAGGAAGAAGGAAGATTACCCCCCCCCCACCCCCACTCCCCAAAAGAAGGAAGACACACACACAAGTCTGGGGCGCTGCTCTCTACTACATGAAGGGTTGCTGGCCGCAGAGTCGTAACTGCTTCTTCATTGCCTCCATGACCTCCATCTCCTGGCGCATCTCCTCCGCCATCTTCTTCATTCTGTCCATAATGCGGGATTTCTTGACGCAATCCTTCATCATCTGTTCCACGACTGCATTACGTACCTTGAAAACAGTCAGGTGCTCGATGCGGAGCTTCGCCAACTCCTCCTTCTGTTCCATGACGAGGGCCTGCAACATCTTCATCGATGAACTACTCTTCTCATGTAGCTTCTTCCAGCCAGCGTTCTCCTCCTTCAGCAGGTCGAGCTCATGGCGGAGCTTCGCCTTGTCCTCCTGAAGTTGCAGGATTTCACCGGTTGCCTTCTTATCCGAGGCAATGCTCTGCTTCAGCAGCATCATGAAGCCGGCGGTCAACTCCCCCTGCTCATTGAGCTCAGCGAGCATGTCGTCGAGGCTCTCCTTCAGCAGCTCCACCAAGCCGTCGATGAACTCCTCCTGCTTATTGAGCTGATCGGGCATGTCGTCGAGGGATAACGACTCCAGTGCCGCCAGCTCGGCATATTCTCCTCCGCGGCTAGGGTGCTCCTGGGAGCACTCGCCTCCACTGCTAGGGCGCTCCAGGGAGCCCTCACCTATCTCTGAGAGGCGGCGAGCCCTCTCTTTTTTCCGCGGCCTTGGTTACCGCTCCCTTGTTACGAGTAGTTCTCGACCTAGAGCTCTGCACACCGGCCATGGCAAGGATGGACGAACAAGAAAGACTTATGAGGAGGAAGAAGTAGAGTGATTTTCGGCTAGGTACTAGTTCCCCTTTTTATAACCTAGTACTAGCACTAGTACTAAAACCTGCATGGTGGGAACACGTTCATGTTTGATATGTACTACTAGGTGTGAGGAAGTTTGCACTTAATTATACTATACAATTTGGAATGTGATGGTAACAAGCTAAAGATTAATTGATGGTTTTGGTTTCAAAGCCCGAGACGGCTCCCGATGAGTTTTCTGGAACACACATTTCAAGTACTACTGCTCAAATGCGGTCGCACAAGTCAGTGATGTAACTGGTCGTACATGTCAGACCAAGCCGATGCGTGTCGCGGGTCCGACCGGCCATCTATTGGTGACCGTAAGTATTATGCGATGGAGACTTCTGGTTGTGGCTTCGGGTGATTATCACGACCAAGCATTCAAAAACTAGTGATAAATCAATTACCATCTTTTTCCAAACGACCAAGTATTTTCATAGGAATACAATACATATAGATGGAGTGATTGTCACGGTTGCAAACCGCCATGGCGCCTCAAGTTCACTGCAGCAGCAACCGAGTAGGTCACCGCATCGCTGGCGGGGAAGGAGGGCAGCTCACCTCGCCTGCGATGCATGCCTAGCGGCGCCGCCGCAGCTGGTCCCGCGATTTGGCTTCTCCTACCGCCCATTTGAACAGTTGCACCGGCTGCTCATGCCATTCCGCAAGCATGCGTGTTCTTTCCTCCATAGTTGACTCCGTGAATATGATCTCTGCCATTAGCCCTAGCTCAAAATCAACGCGACGCTGCCAGATGCTGACATCCTTCAGCATCTCTCCCTTGAGATCGACTTGCGCCTCTACCTTGTGCTGCGCCAGGCGCAGCTCCTTCGAACTTCTTGCCCTTGCTGCCTGTCGGCGTTCTGGGAATGGGGGTCCCCAGACTTGCCTGCCTGCGGCCCACGACGTGGCTAAGTCAGCAGGCCGTACGGCCCATCTTCATCAACAAGGCATCCAAGGCCCTCGCGAGGGGTCAAGCCTCGCGAGGCGGACGACGCAAGACCTCCTCAGGAGTGGCCTAGCCAGGCAGGCTCGCGAGGAGCAGAGATATCAAGGCAGGGCAAACCTCACGAGGCTCTCGTGACGTGAGCAATGACGATCGGCGCCAGGCGGGCGCCAGCGCGCGCAGCGTCCTTGTTTCCTCTTTGGTGCTAAGGAGGCAAGCGCAGGTGACAAGTACCAAGGCATCAGGCAAAGGTTGCCATATCGGTGCAACGAGACCAAGACCAGAAGGACGTCAGGATGGAGGTCATTGTGGAGTCCAAGACGGCGTCACCACCAAAGCCTTTGCAGGTGAAGACCACTTTTGTCAGGGTAGCTTGTACTAGCTGTCCCCCTTCAAATTTGCCCTCCATTGTTGGCTCCCTTCCCGCTCAATATTTGGGGAGAGGACCAGGGCCTATATAAGTAGAACTAGCCACCATAGTAGGGGCATCTCAGCCTGATCTGATCTGATCAAGAGCCTACCCTAGCCACAAGAACACCTCAACCTCAGGAGCTTGTTCTTCCCCTTGTACTGTTCATCATCAGCCCAAGAGGTAATCCACCACCACCACACTGGAGTAGGGTATTACACCACAACGGTGGCCCGACCAGTATAAATCTCGTGTCTTTATGTGTTGCGAGTTTGTCGAGTTCGTCCACGAGATCTTAGCGAGTTAGGGCGTGGATCGCTAGGAGGGAAAGACTTCGCGCACACCCCAGAGTTCGAACCTTAAGGGTTTGCCGGAACCCCACATCCGACATTTGGCGTGCCAGGTAGGGGTGCGCCGTAGCTTCCCTTCCGTCGATTCGTTGCTTCGTCGCCCCGTCGTCTCCATGGAGGATGCTCGCCGCGCTCGAGCTGAGCGCCGGGCTGCCCTCACCGCCCGCGTTTCTCAGATGGCTTCCATCGGCGGGCCACCTCGTCGTTCTCCGTCTCCCGCCGCCAACGCTGCCACCGGCCCGGCGGGGAACAAGCAACATGCGTCCTTGCTGCATCCATCGGTGCGGCAGGACGGCCGCACCGCCACTCCGTCGCTGACCCTGGCCGGTTCTTCGTCTCATGCACACCGCCCTCCTATGGAGGCGCGGGCCGCGCTCTTCGCAGCGAACGAGCTCCTGCGCTACCGCCCAGTCGACGACCTCTACGAGGAGCTGCTCGACCGCGTCGCCGAGCTCGTCCGCACCGCAGGGGGCTCCCCCGCGCCGTCCCTCTCTGTGCCTCACCCTCCGCCAGCCATAGGCGACGTGCCTCATGGCGCGCCTCCACCACCTTTGCCCAAAGACTGCGCCTTGGCGCCAAGGCGCGCGGCCCCACAGCATGATCCGCCACGTCCGGTGCCCGCACGTGAAGAGAGAAGCTGCCAAGAAATCCCTCGGCCGCGAAAAGTTGCACATGTGCTCCCCGCGCCGCCTCGTCAAGACCGCGCGCCGCCTGCAGTGGTGCCATGCGGACCTCATCAAGACCAAGCTCCACCTTCGAGGCGGGCCCCGGCAACCACGGCCGGCTGCCGCGCCTTCACCCCTGAGCTGCGTAGCGTCGCCTGGCCAGGCAAGTTCAAGCCGGATCTACCTCCCCGCTACGACGGCACCTCCGACCCCGCGGATTTCCTGCAGCTCTACGAGCTGAGCATTGAAGCAGCCAACGGCGACGAGAAAGTCATGGCGAACTGGTTCCCTATGGCTCAAGGATGGTGCCTGCTCCTGGCTCCTAAACCTGTAGCACGGCTCGATCTCCTCCTGGGCTGAGATGCACGACCGCTTCGTCGCCAACTTCTAGGGCACCCGCGACCGCCTACCGGCCGCGGGTGACCTACGCCGCATCAAGCAACAGCTAGGCGAGACCCTCCAGAAGTACATCCAACGCTTCAACAACACTCGCCTCAAGATCACCAAGGTCACGGACGAGGCCATCACCTCCGCGTTCTCAGACGGCGTCCGTGACGTCAAGATGAAGGAAGAGCTCGCTATCCATGAGGAGCTGTGCACATCTCAGGAGCTGTTCAACCTGGCGACCAAGTGCGCAAGAGCTGAGGAGGGGCGCCTCTCCCTCCTCGAGCTGCCAGCCACGGGCACAGAGGAGAAGAAAGCCAAGGCCAAGGACGTGAAGCGCAAGGAAGTGGCAGTGCTCGCAACGGAGCCCGACACCAAGCGGGGTAGAGATCAGCCCGAGTCATCCAAGAACAGTCGACCGTTCTGCGCCTTCCACAATCTGAACACCCACAACACCAGTGACTGTCAAGAGCTCAGAGCCATTCACGAAGGACGTTTCGGTCGACGCCCCGAGCGTAGCGACCGGGGCTACGGCCGTGGAGGAGGACATGGAGGCGGACGCTGGGACGATCGTGGCCCGCGCCAGGAGTGGCGCGACAGGCCTCGTGAGGACCGCTGGCAGGACCATCCTCGCGAGGGCGCCTGGAGGGACCAGCCTCGTGAGGATCGCCCCCAGGGCAACATCGGTCTTCCCCCGCTGCCGCCACCAAGAAGGAACAACGATCACCATCAGGATGAGGGGGCTGGGGGCTTCCAGGAGCCGCGTGCAATCGCCTGCATCTTGGGCGGCACGCAGGCCCCAGCCTCTCAACGCATCTTCAAACAGTTCGCTCGAGAAGTGAACGCGGTGCTCCCCAAGCTCGAGGCCACGCGCCCACTCAGGTGGTCCCAATGCGCCATCACTTTCAACTCGGCAGATTAGCTCAAGTGCGCAGCCACCACTGGCGCCCTCCCGATGCTATGCTCCCCAGTCATCAGCAATGTGCAGGTTACCAAGACCCTCATCGATGGTGGCGCAGGGCTCAACGTCCTGTCCGTCGACACGTTCGACAACCTCCAAGTGCCATATGAGCAGCTTCAGCCTACCAAGCCTTTCTCAGGAGTGACCGACGGTTCCACCACACCGATAGGGCAGGTCCGCCTGCCTGTCACCTTCGTAGAGCGCAAGAACTACCGCACCGAGCTCATCGACTTCGACGTCGCGCACATCTGCCTTCCGTACAACGCCATCCTCGGGTATCCGGCACTGGCCAAGTTCATGGCAGTCACCAATCACGGCTACAACGTCCTCAAGATGCCGGGAAGCGGCGGAATCATCATGGTCCCATGTGAAGAGAGAGATGCGGTGTGCTCCCTCGAGCGCACCTTCCAAGCAGCAGCAATCAACGACCCCGACCGCAAAATTGAGCGCCCTCCTGAGGCCCTCCCCAATAAGAAGAAGCAGCTGCGCCGAGCAGGATCTCAGGAGGGCGGCGACGCGGCTGGAGCCTCATCAGGATCAGCGCCCGCTTCAGGCGCGCCTCCCTCCATCGCATAGGAAGGTGCGCCCGGTGCCCTCCTCGGGCAGGGCTCGGGGGCTCTCTTCTGGAGGGCCTCAGACCTTGCCAACCTCACGAGGGAGGCGCTTGGGCACCACTTGGAGGCGTGCTTCACGGCACGTTTCCCTCAGGAGAACACAGGGCAAGGAGTGCCCACCGCTCAGGAGTTCATCACCAACACCACTAAGGAACTGCAAGACGCAAGAGCCATGTGCGGTGACAGCCGCTCACGAGGCGCAACTCCCCATCCAGGCGAGGATGCTGGGCTGCGTGTCTGCATCGACATCCCAGGGTTCAACAGGGCCGCATCTTAGGAGCGTTTCTGGCCTTCGCGTGTGAGCCATTGCGAGGGCCCGCCACACAACTACGTTCACATGCCCTTCGGCTTGACGAGCATGGCGTCAGCCTATCAGCACAACATGCAGCGCGTCCTAGCGGCTCAGGAGGCCCGGTACCACGCCGTCCTGGAAGAAATGGAAACGGTCTTCAAGGAACCTCCCGAGCCCCCAGAGCCTCCTGAGGCTCAGGGCCCCGGTGGCTCGTGAAGAGTCATTCCATCGACGCACGCCTTCAGTTGCACCAACTCTACTCCGTATACAGAACCAGGTGACATTTTCCAAGCTCATATAGCTGGGAGCGCCCCTCGGGCTGCATTATGCCCAGGCCGCACGGGTCCGTCCCTGTGGCATGTATCCCTTTTGCTTATGTCTTTAGCTTACCTTGCTGGGGGCGCCCCTCGGGCTGCATCATCCCCAAGCCGCTCGGGCCGGACCCAGTGGCATGTATCTTCCTGCATTTACCCAAGCTGATTTGCCTTCCATGCTTAATCTGCCTATGGTTATCACCGACTCGATCGCCACCTACCACGGGTCCATTCATCTCGAAGCAAATATTACAACTTTGTAGGTGTTTTCGGAAAGGCTAGCAAGAAAATAAAGAGAGCGTAAATATAAACTAGGGGCTGTTTAGATAAAGATGGAATAAAGTAAATATAGCGAGTGTGGAAAAGTGGTGGTAGGAGTTGTGGAATTGCCCCTAAGCAATTGAGTACGTTACTAGACCGGTAATCACTATTGCAATTCTATTTGAGGGAGAGGCATAAGCTAACATATCATCCCTTACTTGGAATTCTATGCACTTATGGTTGGAACTCTAGCAAGCATCCGCAACTACTAAAGATTCAATAAGGTAAAAACCCAACCATAGCATTAAAGCATCAAGTCCCCTTTTATCCCATATGCAAACAACCTACTTACTCGGGTTTGTGTTTCAGTCACTCATGCAACCCACCATAAGCAAATCATAAACATATTGCAAACCCTACAGCGGGAATCCCTCACGCTTGCGCGACACGAAGGGCACCATAGGACAGCACCAATAATAAAACATGCAAATCAAACCAATCATAGCAATTCATCAATCACTGGTAGGACAACGAAAATCTACTCAGACATCATAGGATGGCAACACATCATTGGATAGTAATATGAAGCATAAAGCACCATGTTCAAGTAGAGGGTACAGCAGGTTGCGGGAGAGTGGACCGCTGAATATAGAAGGGGGAAGGTGATGGAGATGTTGGTGAAGATGAGGCAGTGTTGGTGAAGATCGCGGTGATGATGATGGCCCCCGGCAGCGCTCCGGCGCCACCGGAAGCAAGGGGGAGAGATGCCCCCTTCTTCTTGTTCTTCCTTGACCTCCTCCCTAGATGGGAGAAGGGTTTCCCCTCTGGTCCTTGGCTCCCATGGCTTTGGAGGGGCGAGAGCCCCTCCGAGATTGGATCTATCTCTGCTTTGTTCTGCCCAGCCTCTGTTTCACTGCTTCGTATATATGGAGATCCGTAATCTCGATTGGCCTGAAACCTTCGCCCAGATTTTTCTTGTAAAATTAGCTTTCTTGCGGCAAAGAAGAGCATCAACCGCCTTCGGGTGGCCCACGAGATAGGGGCGCCCCCAGGGTGGCGCGGCCACTCGTGGCCACCTCGGGCACCGTTTCGCGTTGATTCTTCCTCCCAAAAATCACAAATATTCCAAAATAATTCTCTGTCTGTTTTTATCCCGTTTGGATTCCTTTTGATATTGGGTTTCTGTGAAACATAAAACATGCAACAAACAGGAAATGGCACTGGGCACTGGATCAATATGTTAGTCCCAAAAAATAGTATAAAAAGTTGCCAAAAGTATATAAAAGTTGAATAATATTAGCATGGAACAATCAAAAATTATAGATACGATGGAGACGTATCAGCATCCCCAAGCTTAATTCCTGCTCGTCCTCGAGTAGGTAAATGATAAAAAAGATAATTTTTGATGTGGAATGCTACCTAGCATAATCTTGATCATATGTCTAATCATGGCATGAATATTTAGACACGAGTGATTCAAAGCAATAGTCTATCATTTGACATAAAAACAACAATACTTCAAGCATACCAACCAAGCAATTATGTCTTACTGAAATAACATAGCCAAAGACAGCTCATCCCTACAAAATCATATAGTCTGGCTATGCTCCATCTTCACCACACAAAATATTCACATCATGCACAACCCCGATGACAAGCAAAGCAATTGTTTCATACTTTTGACGTTTCTCAAACCTTTTCAACTTTCACGCAATACATGAGCGTGAGCCATGGATATAGCACTATAGGTGGAATAGAATATAATGATGGAGGTTATGTGGAGAAGACAAAAAGGAGAAGATAGTCTCACATCAACTAGGCGTATCAACGGGCTATGGAGATGCCCATCAATAGATATCAATACGAGGAGTAGGGATTGCCATGCAACGGATGCACTAGAGTTATAAGTATATGAAAGCTCAAACTGAGACTAAGTGAGTGTGCATCCAACTTGCTTGCTCATGAAGACCTAGGGCATTTGAGGAAGCCCATCATCGAAATATACAAGCCAAGTTCTATAATGAACATTCCCACTAGTATATGAAAGTGAAAGCATAGGATACTCTCTCTATGAAGAACATGGTGCTACTCTGAAACACAAGTGTGGTAAAAGGATAGTAACATTTCCCCTTCTTTCTTTTTCTCTCATTTTTTTTCTTTTTTTCTTTTTTTCTTTTTTATATTTTTTGGTGGGCTTCTTTGGCCTCTTTTATTTTTTTGTAAAGTCCGGAGTCTCATCCCGACTTGTGGGGGAATCGTAGTCTCCATCATCCTTTCCTCACTGGGGCAATGCTCTAATAATGATGATCATCACACTTTTATTTACTTACAACTCAATATTACAACTCAAAATCTAGAACAAAGATATGACTCTATATAAATGCCTCCGGCGGTGTACCGGGATGTGCAATGATCTAGCATAGCAATGACATCAAAAAATGGACAAGCCATGAAAACATCATGCTAGCTATCTTACGATCATGCAAAGCAATATGACAATGAATGCTCAAGTCATGTATATGATGATGATGGAAGTTGCATGGCAATATATCTCGGAATGGCTATGGAAATGCCATAATAGGTAGGTATGGTGGCTGTTCTGAGGAAGATATAATGAGGGTTATGTGTGATAGAGCGTATCATATCACGGGGTTTGGATGCGCCGTCGAAGTTTGCACCAACTCTCGAGGTGAGAAAGGGAAATGCACGGCATCAAGAGGCTAGCAATGATGGAAGGGTGAGAGTGCGTATAATCCATGGACTCAACATTAGTCATAAAGAACTCACATACTTATTGCAAAAATCTATTAGTCATCGAAACAAAGTACTACGCGCATGCTCCTAGGGGATAGATTGGTAGGAAAAGACCATCGCTCATCCCCGACCGCCACTCATAAGGAAGACAATCAATAAATAAATCATGCTCCGACTTCATCACATAACGGTTCACCATACGTGCATGCTACGGGAATCACAAACTTCAACACAAGTTTTTCTACAATCCAAAACTACCCACTAGCATGACTCTAATATCACCATCTTTATATCGCAAAACTATTGCAAGGAATCAAACATATCATATTCGGCGATCTACAAGTTTATGTAGGATTTTATGACTAACCATGTGAATGACCAGTTCCTATCATCTCTCTAAATAGATATAAGTGAAGCAAAAGAGTTTAATTCTTTCTACAAAAGATATGCCCATGCTCTATCAAAAATAAGTGAAGCAAAAGAGCATTCTACAAATGGCGGTTTTCTATATTAAGAGAAACAGGAAATCCAAACTTCAAATGATATAAGTGAAGCACACGAAGCATTCTACAAAGCCATACTCAAAATATCTAAGTGAAGTGAAATGAGCATTCTATAAATAAACCAAGGACTATCTCATACCAGCATGGTGCATAAAATAAAAGTGAAAACTAAATGCAAAAGACGCTCCAAGACTTGCACATAATGCATAAACGAAACGAATTCGAAAACATACCGATACTTGTTGAAGAAAGAGGGGATGCCTTCCGGGGCATCCCCAAGCTTAGCCGCTTGAGTCTCCTTGAATATTTACTTGGGGTGCCTCGGGCATCCCCAAGCTTGAGCTCTTGCCTCTCTTCCTTTTCCTCATATCGAGACATACTCGATTAGACACTACATCCACACAAAACTTCAACAGAAAACTCGGTAAGATCCGTTAGTATAATAAACCAAATCACCACTCTAAGTACTGTAGCAAACCAATTCATATCTTGTTTTTGCATTGTGTCTACTGTAACATAACTTTTCCATGGCTTAATCCCCTAATATAAATTGATAGATTCATCAAAACAAGCAAACTATGCATCAAAAACAGAATCTGTCAAGAACAGAACAGTCTGTAGCAATCTGAACATTCACCATACTTATGCTACCCCAAAAATTCTACAAAGATTAGGAAAAATAAAAAAGTTGTACAGAAAGACAGTGCAAAAATAATCAGAACCATTTGACGTACCAGTAAAAAATAAAAGTTCGTGCACTACAGCCAAAGTTTCTGTCCTGCACCGTGCAAACCAACAAGCATTGTAAACATCCTAAAGGGAAACCTTGGCACATTATTTTTATAATGAAATGAAATTATACAAGAGGATAATTATTTTTGTTGAAAAGTTTCTGTAATCAAGATTCACAAAGTTTCCGTGAGCATGAATAAAGTTCAAGGAGCTCTCCCACTTCAACAATGCTTGTCTCTCTCACTTTTACTTTCCTTTGTGAAAAAGTTTTGGGTTCCCCCCCTTTATTTTTGTTGTTTTTAAACTATATAAAAGGACTCAACAGAAATAAATGACTCTCCAAAACTTCCGGGTAGTCTTCCTGGTAGCGCTTTCTTTAAAGCCATTAAGCTAGGCAAATAGTGCTCAAGTAGTGAATCCACCCGGATCCCAAGGTATATCAAAGCCAATTTTAGTTAGCAATGATTTATAATTTAGTAGTGAGCACAAAGTAACATATATTATGCAACAACGAAGTCTAACTCTCTTCCTATGCATCGGCATGTCATAAAAGAACAATTCATGCACACAAAGTAAAGGCCAATGCATAGTATAGACAGTTTCTTGCAATTTTATCGTGTGGGAAACATAGAGAGGTGGAGATATAGTTCCTCTCTCGTAATAATTGCAAGTAGGAGCAGCAAGCACATGCATATTATATTCATCAAAATCATCATGTGCAATGGTAAAAGGCAACCCATCAATGTAATCCTTAATAAGCACAAACTTCTCCGATAAAGTGTGGTAGGGAGAATTCAAAAAGATAATAGGACTATCATGTGTGGGTGCAATAGCAACAATTTGATGTTTAACATAAGGAACTATAGCAAGTTCATCTCCATAAGAATAATTCATATTGGCATCTTGGCCACAAGCATCGCAAGCATCATCAATAAGGGATATTTCAGACAAATTCAAGGGATCATAGAAATCATCCTTCGGTAAGCACGAAGGGGACTTAAACAATGTATGAGTTGGAGGGTTACTCTCATTAGAAGGTGGGCACGGGTAGCTAATCCGCTCTTCCTCCTTTTGTTCTTCGCTCTCCTCATCATCTTTTTCATCCAATGAGCTCACAGTTTCATCAGTTTCTTCTTCCATAGCTTCCTGCAAAATATTAGTCTCTTCTTGGACAGCGGAGAATTTCTCAATATATGGTTTAACATGGGCATTAGAAGCATAATTATCATAACAATATTCAAGTATGGCAAAACTTTCAAATTTGTAAAGAGTAGCATCATACTTTTCAATCAAAGAAGCAATTTCAAAAGCACCCTTAAAAGCAACAAATTCTTCAATTTGTTGAACATGATAGTAATTATAAAAACCCTTGGCATACGAAGGATACGATTCCATTATCAATAAACTCACATTGGTAGGGAAGGTGTTTCTTAGGGTTTTCAGAACAACAAGTAACATCATATATTTCACATAAATTCCAAGCATAGCATTGCAAACGTTGAATTTGATCCCATAATAATTTCCCTTTTTCAGATATACGGTGTCGCACATAACAAGCATGCTCATCTGAAGATTTGCCCTCAGCTAAACAAGTGGAGTTTCCAGCACGAGCACAAAGGGATCGAAGATGATCCAAGTAAAAAGCTTCAGGAGTGCTATTTTGAGTGGTTGTTCAACCATTGGAGCAGTAGGTAAAACTATTTTTTTGGTCATTTGCGTTTCCTATCCATAGCTAAAGATAGAAAACAACTAAGAATAACAAATAAAAATTACTTAATGATAAAGCAAACAAGCACACACGAGAATATTCACCCCACGCTATGACTCCCCTGCAACGGCGCCAGAAAAAGGTCTTGATAACCCACAAGTATAGGGGATCTTAACAGTTTTCGATAAGTAAGAGTGTAGAACCCAACGAGGAGCTAAAGGTAGAACAAACATTCCCTCAAGTTCTATCGACCACTGATACAACTCTACGTGCACTTGACGTTCGCTTTACCTAGAACAAGTATGAAACTAGAAGTACTTTGTAGGTGTTTTCGGAAAGGCTAGCAAGAAAATAAAGAGAGCGTAAATATAAACTAGGGGCTGTTTAGATAAAGATGCAATAAAGTAAATATAGCGAGTGTGGAAAAGTGGTGGTAGGAGTTGAGGAATTGCCCCTAAGCAATTGACTATGTTACTAGACCGGTAATCACTATTGCAATTCTATTTGAGGGAGAGGCATAAGCTAACATATCATCCCTTACTTGGAATTCTATGCACTTATGATTGGAACTCTAGCAAGCATCCGCAACTACTAAAGATTCATTAAGGTAAAACCCAACCATAGCATTAAAGCATCAAGTCCCCTTTATCCCATAATGCAAACAACCTACTTACTAGGGTTTGTGTTTCACCACTCACGCAACCCACCATAAGCAAATCATAAACATATTGCAAACCCTACAGCTGAATCCCTCACGCTTATGCCGACACGGAGGGCACCATAGGACAGCACCATTAATAAAACATGCAAATCAAACCAATCATAGCAATTCATCAATCACCGATAGGACAACGAAAATCTACTCAGACATCATAGGATGGCAACACATCATTGGATATAATATGAAGCATAAAGCACCATGTTCAAGTAGAGGGTACAGCGGGTTGCGGGAGAGTGGACCACTGAATATAGAAGGGGGAAGGTGATGGACATGTTGGTGAAGATGACGGCGGTGTTGGTGAAGATCGCGGTGATGATGATGGCCCCCGGCAGCGCTCCGGCACCGCCGGAAGCAAGGGGGAGAGAGGCCCCCTTCTTCTTGTTCTTCCTTGACCTCCTCCCTAGATGGGAGAAGGGTTTCCCCTCGGTCCTTGGCTCCCATGGCTTGGGAGGGCGAGAGCCCTCCGAGATTGGATCTATCTCTCTGCTTCGCGTTACTGTCCGGGCTCTGCTTCACCGCTTCGTATATATGGAGATCCGTAACTCCGATTGGCCTGAAACCTTTGCCCAGATTTTTCTCGTAAAATTAGCTTTCTTGCGGCAAAAGAAGAGCATCAACCGCCTTATGGGTGGCCCACGAGATAGGGGGGCGCGCCCCCTGGAGGGGTGGCGTGGGCCACTCTCGTAGCCACCTCGGGCATCGTTTCACGTTGATTCTTCCTCCCAAAAATCACAAATATTCCAAAATAATTCTCCGTCCGTTTTTATCCCGTTTGGATTCTGTTTAATATTGGGTTTCTACGAAACATAAAACATGCAACAAACAAGAACTGGCACTGGGCACTGGATCAATATGTTAGTCCCAAAAAATAGTATAAAAAGTTGCGAAAAGTTTATAAAAGTTGAATAATATTGGCATGGAACAGTCAAAAATTATAGATACGATGGAGACGTATCAGACGCCGGCACTTCCGGAGCCAGCGGGGCCATGGGGGCTGGTTCCACACAGCGATGTTCCACTTGGCCTCGCGAGGATGACCGGGTTGGGGAGGTGCGGGCGTTGCTGCCTCCTTTCTCTACGGAGGAAGGCACGGCCGCCGCATCCTCCTTCCTCTTCTTCGCTGAAGGCGTCGGCCTGATCGACCAAGGGCGAACGTCAGGAAATAACAAGTACAAGCAGGGACAAGGCAAAGATTAAGGTACTTACCGATCCACTACAATGTATTTCCACTTGGGGAGCTTGAAGCGTGACAGCGTCGGGACCTGAGGAGTGGGCACGTGGGCCCCGGCGGCGGAAGGGCCGGAGCCGGCCTCAGGAGGCATCGAGATAGGGGCGGCATCTCGAGGAACCAACGATGACCCGCCCCTTGTGTGGATGAGGGGCTGCTCCCTCTCCTCCTGGCGGGTGTCGGCCTCGGCGTCGTCATGCAGGGCGCGGAGGATCTCGGCCGTGCTCAGAGGAGAAGTCTCCCCCATCTCTTCAAGAGTCTTCTCCGAGTCCACCTCCTCCTCCTCCCCTCCACGGGACTCGTCAGAGGACACCTCCACCGGCTTCGGTGCTGCAGGAGCTCCTGCGAGCGCCGGCGGCACCAGGCCGCGCGTGTTAAAGGTCGGCCTGGAGGCGACAAGTTCCTCCTAGTCCTTGCGGAGGAACAAAGGAATGAAGGCACTAGGCGGGTACTCCTGGTTGTCCCCAACTATGAGGTGCATGACAACATCCAATTCATCACCAGGAAGGGCCCCAGGCCTCAGAAGGGTCTTGTTCCCCTCTTCTTCAAGCTCCCACAAGGGGCGCGAGCGCGCCTAGAGAGGGGCAACTCGCAGCATCAAGAACTTCCTCAGGAGCATTGCCCCAGTCACCTTGGCTGCCTTCGCGTTGCCCGGCTTCAAGTCAATCGTCATCTGCCCCAACACAGACAACGCCCGCTCATCGGCAAGCTCCACCTTGGGCCACACCTTGTTGAGCTGGGGCGCCTCCGTCGGTAGCACCAGGCGCGGATGGGCGCACTTGGCGTCCATCATGACCCATTTGGATCAGATATTGTCGACCCTCTTCCCGGTCCTCGAGATCGAGTTGGCCTTGCCAGACGCGACGAAGTTGGCGCATCCAAAGAGTGGCCCATCGGTGACGCGAAGGAAGAAGAAGTGGCGCAGAAGCGCCACGGATGGCAGCACGCCGAGGTACGCCTCGCAGTAGTAGGCGAAGACGGACAAGAGGAGGACAGAGTTGGGATGGAGGTGCAACGCCAGCAGCCCGTAGTGGTCGAGAACCTCATAAAAGATGACGGAGAAAGGAGGGACCAATCCGACGGCGACGTTGCTCAAGAAGAAGGGAAAGAAGGTGCTTCCCTCAGGCTCCGGCACATCGGAGGCGAGCCGGAGCTCCATCTTCCCCCACTCGTTGCTCTCCCCCACCATCAGCAGGCGCATGGAGGAGAGGCTCTTCTCTGTGATGGTGGGCTCTTCAAGAGCCGGCTCGTACCAAGCCACGCTGAGGAAGTCCTGACCTTGCGCGGCGCCATGGGTCGCAGATGCGGAGCGAGATTGGAGCAGATCTGGAGGTAGCGGTGGCGAGGAGCGAGAAACAGGATCTGGAGCAAGGTGAGGAACAAACAGTGAAGGCAAGCGCTGTCCGCGCCAGCCTTTTGTCCAATCGAGCAGTTGCCGAAGCAGCGTTGGGAAGCGGAGACGCCCACGTCCAATGAACCGCCACACGTCAGCCGAGGCCGCAGGCTTTGGGGGCCCACGGTGCTACGTTCTTGACCCTTGGCTTCGCCTGAAGCCAAGCCCGAGCGCACCTTGGGCCCGGGGGCTACCGTCGGCGTTCTGGGAATGGGGGTCCCTAGACTTGCCTGCCTGCGGCCCACGGCGTGGCTAAGTCAGCAGGTTGTACGGCCCATCTTCATTAACAAGGCATCCAAGACCCTCGCGAGGGGTCAGGCCCCGCGAGGCGGACGACGCAAGACCTCCTCAGGAGTGGCCTAGCCAGGCAGGCTCGCGAGGAGTGGAGATATCAAGGCAGGGCAAACCTCACGAGGCTCTCGTGACGTGAGCCATGATGATCGGCGCCAGCGCGCGTAGCGTCCTTGCTTCCTCTTTGGTGCTAAGAAGGCAAGCGCAGGCGAGGAGTACCAAGGCATTAGGCAAAGATTGCCATATCGGTGCAACGAGACCAAGACCAGAAGGACGGCGGGACGAAGGTCATCGTGGAGCCCAAGACAGCGTCACCACCAGAGCCTTTTGTAGGCGAAGACCACTTTTGTCAGGATAGCTTGTACTAGATGTCCCCCTTCCAATTTGCCCATCATTGTTGGCTCCCTTCCCGCTCAATATTTGGGGACAGGACCAGGGCCTATATAAGTAGAACTAGCCACCATAGTAGGGGCATCTCAGCCTGGTCTGATCTGATCGAGAGCCTACCCTAGCCACAAGAACACCTCAACCTCAGGAGGCTGTTCTTCCCCTTGTACTGTTCATCATCAGCCCAAGAGGCAATCCACCACCACCACACTGGAGTAGGGTATTACACCACAATGGTGGCCCGAACTAGTATAAATATCGTGTCTTTCTGTGTTGCGAGTTCGTCGAGTTTGTCCGCGAGATCTTAGCGAGCTAGGGCGTGGATCGGTAGGAGGGAAAGACTTCGCGTGCACTCCAGAGTTCGAACCTTAAGGGTTTGCCGGAACCCCACATCCGACACTGCCCACCACCTGAAACGCAAACCTGTTATGTCCTCCGACGCCACCGATCTGTGATTCCAGAGCAATGGATCCCCTCTAAAACACATGTGGGTTTCGCTCAAAGGCGGCAGTGCTGCGGGCTGCAGCGAGAGGGCATCCCACAGGATCCTGGGATCTAAGGGATCATCCATGGCGGGATCCAGTGTGCGAGGCGGGGAGGCGAGCCTAGGTGCTGGGAGAGCCCTACCAGGCTAAGATAAAGATAGTATTACTCTACTCCGTCCATATTTAAATACAAAGGCCACCAACAGTAGCCCTGGAAAAAATTGATCATGCTGGTGCGTCCTGGTTTATTGGCCCCCTTTTTTTGTGCCACTTTTTATGACATGCATAAATATTATGTTACTTAAAAATATGGTAAAAAATTTGCGCAAAATATGAAGGAGACCAATGGAAGTAGCAACCCATGATTTAACTACTCGCATGCATGCAGTAGAGTAGTAATGTCTTTCTCAACTACTTCCTCCCTCACGTCCACTCAATTTGTATGCGCTGTATTAATTGACCATCAATGAAGTGAAGGACTTTACATGCGTCAAATTATCACATCGGGTGGATCTTCGTACAAAAATGGGTCGCACCGTGTACCCCGTGTGTGCATGCAAAGAATGAGTGCATGCGTGCACATCTTCGCTTCGTCCATGTACTGCCAGTGTGCCTGAGAGAGGATGAGTACATTCTTCTGGAACCAACAACACGTCATTATGATCAATCCACACAAGGAGGTCACGACAACGCCTCCACATGTTCCACGTGGCTTCATGAACTAAAAGAGAGACACTGTGTAGCGTGCCATTGGAATTCTAATTTACATGTTTTGCACATACTGGAAGTACTAGTAAGGTACACGTGCATTGCACAAATCAGATTCGGCAACCAAATTATGAATAAATACCACACTATAGCATGTAAGCTTTGAGTCATATATGCATGATGTAGACATTCGTTTAATTCTTAAAGTTCATCTAATTCAAAATCAATTAGTTTTTATAAAAAAAGTTATTAATCTATTTTATGATTCATGGAATTGTGCGTTGTAAAGCATAAAGTAAAAACAAATAAATGGCAATTTAACTAGAAAAAAAAGTTTGGGTAGTTATGATACGGAAGATTCTAGAACAAAGGAGAAGCACTTGTGTTTTGAGGTTTGTGCATTATGCTTATGTTCAACCATGGAGTCTGCTAGATTGTACATGTGGCAAAATCCGGTGGGGGGCTAGAAGATGGTGCGAGGGGCCAAGTGGAGGGAGACTATGAAGGAGTGCACAAGTGCGAGATCGATATTTAAAGAGAGGGGGCGAGAACGTGCATTGTTGCGCGCAGTGGCGGAGCCATGAAAAATAAATGAGCTAGGGGACAAGCATTGCTAATCCTTTACGAGGAGGGCCAATTCATGAACTTAAACCATTTTACCAGCAATTGATCTACTGATCACATTCATATTAGCCTCTATATATAGTGATGTTAGGGGTGCAGGGCCCTTGCTGCCCCCTGTCTTTGCCACTGTGCGTGCGTCTGAGAGATGAAGCGGACGACATGGATGATGAGAGGGGGACGTTGGATATATAATTAATGTGGGTGTATTAGCTATGTAATCCTATATAGAGAGGTATAGATTGTTCGATGTGTACGTGGGAAATAGGGTGAGACCTCAAGAGATATATAGATTGATCGGTTTGTGTGGAAAACTGGGAAAGACCTAGCTATATATACACACACATAGAGGAACATCGATCGTTGCAGATGCACGTGAGAGATAAAGAATGCCCGATATGATGAAGAGGGGGAGGTGTGTGTGTGTAGATGCATGGGAGATCGGCCTGAAGAAAAAGATTGCATGTCTGTGATGGATAATGCCGAGTGGTAGTGTGTGTGCGTGCATGCACGAGAGAAAGTTAGTGGTACAATTATAAAGAGAAGACGACTGTGTGGGTGTAAAAGACCAGGTGAGGTCACGATCAATGTAAAGTTGAATTCATATATTTGAATAAGAGAGCATGATGTTTCAAACCCATGCATGGATGAATATAACTGAGATATGCGCGATGTGGTTTGGAAACATGCATTGAACAAGGTCAGCCTGATTTGAATTTGAGATACCGATGGCAGACATCGTTTGGCCACATTGCATCCTTGCATGGACACACTATTTTAATTAGAGATGATGGGTGGCTTTCGCATCACATATCTATATCATCTATACCCCTATAAATTATATTTTATATTTTTTATATAGTGTGCGAATAATTTTAACTTTGAAAGATGGTCGTTGGATGAAGTCAATCCGATGGTGCAGAGATGGCAAATTCAAGCACTATTGGCCGTTGGATATCATCTACATTCCACCAGATTTTGCCACATGTACAATCTAGAAGACTCCATGGTTGAACTTAAGCATAATGCACAAACCTCAAAACAAAAGCACTTCTTCTTTGTTCTAGAATCTTCCGTATCATAATTGCCCAAATGTTTTTCTACATGATTTGCCATTATTTGTTTTTACTTTATGCTTTACAACACACAATTCCATGAACCTTAAATATATTAGCTTTCTTATAAAAATTAGATGATTTTGAATGAGATGAACTATAAGAATTAAACGAACATCTACATCATGCATATATGACTCAAAGCTTACATGCTATAATGTGGTATTTATTCATAATTTGGTTGCCAAATCTCATGTGTGTAATGCACATGTACCTTACTAGTCTAAATGGTGTTTGTATGTGTGTTGTGCATGTTAAACACATTGTACGTAGTATCATACATGGTTTAGATTCCGAACATCTAGATAGAGCATACATGTACTATGATTCGAATTCAACATGAAATGGATACATATATTTGAATTTGAGATTGTATGTACATGTAGTTCGTATTTATATAGGAATTTACTACTCCTAAATTCATGTCATGTGTTGTGAAGATAATATTTAGATGGTTGTATAACTAACCCGAGTACAATCCCATTCAAACAGGGAAAATGTACTCAAATTTAGTCCATATGCTAGACAACATGAATTGTTTTTTTATTGTTGAGGGAAGTGCAAATTGATTTGGTACTGTACACGTTATGTTTGTTGTCCTGATTTTTTTATTTTGTTGTTGTTGTATTTGAATACATTTCTAGTAATATAGTAAAATGGGACATGGCTCTCTCTAGTGATGAGGTGCGAATTGTATTTTTTTGTACACGTTAAGCTTGTCCTCCCGAAATTTCAAGCCGCGCCTTGTTATGCCGAAATTTCAAGCTAGCATATCTGTCTATCGTGCCGCGAAACTCCTGCCTCTTCAACCTGCGCCTTGTTACCCCAAAATATTTAAGATATATCTTTGTCTAGTTGTGCTCCGAAAACTCCCTCCATCTCAACCCGCGCCATGCTGTCCCAAAATTACAACACGTGCGAAAACTGCCACCTACTGGAAAATCCCGACACGCGAAATGCCAGTGATACCCCTGAACCAAAAGAACCGCCTAGCTCAAATCGGTGGGGGTACTTTCATAACTTACCCCACATTTCGGACAAGCGCGTCCCGAAGCCATGGTTCCCCCTCCCATCCCATCCGCCCACCCATTCATACACCGAGGCCGCGAAAACCTACGAAGCCCCAAACCCTCCTCCATCCGCCACCCAGCCGGAGCCTCTTACCCGATGACGTCGTCCACAGCAACACCTGACGTCCCTCATCCACCGCACTGGATGAGATCTGTCGTCGATCTTGTCATCCCGCCGGTTCAGCCACCCCGCCCTCCACCTCCAAGGAGCTGCCCCGACGTTCCCCTCGTCTTTCGTGCCACCTCCATTCCCACACCACGCTCTTCACCTGCGCCATCGGAAGAGCAGCATCATCACTGTTTCCTTGGATGAAGCTGAGGCCTAATCAGGGCCACCAAAGAGGTTCTACTCTAACCACCGCATTTTCTTCTTGATTCGATCTCACGGTGCTGTCGGCGCTCGGTCCCGAGCCGACATGGCACAGCTCCATCCACGATGGCGTCGCCGGCCACTTCCTCCACGGCGTCGCTTCCTCGGCGGCTACGTCCACATCAACAGGACCTGCTGCTGCTTTGGCTCTCGCTCGCGCTGCTGCTCTGCTCTTGCTCTCGATCCCCTGCCTGGTCTACTCTTGCTCTTGATCTTGCTTGCGCTGCTGCTCTAGCTCTTGCTCTTACTTGCGATGCTGCTCTGATTTAGCTACACTTCAGTCGACTGAATCGACTTTTGGGTCAGTCGATTTTCAGTGGGTGGGGAGGGGCTCGCCAGAGTTAAGGAAGAACTAGCCGCAGCAGGGAGGGGGGCTTGCCGGAGAGGTACCCCACTATCTATCTTAGGGTTCAGGGTGGGGGCAGGTGGTCGCCGGTGGTGGTGGGGTGGTTGTGTGGAGATAGCCGGAGAAAAAGCTCGGCGGGGGTGGGGGAGAGGATGGCCGGCAGCGTCGGACCGGCGGTGGGGAGTGGTTTCGGGCGGGCGGGCGGCGGGGGCCGGCGGTTTGGCCGGTGGTGGTTGGCGGCTCAGGGGGTGGAGGTTGAAGATGAACTTGAAAGTGCAACTATCCCTGGGTGGTTTTCGTAATTCCTAACAACATATAGCTCATTGAACTAATGCTATTTCAAGATGATCATTTCAGAATGTTCAATGATTGGCATGGCATGGACTAGAATGTGGGCCCCTCAAAATGCTAAGGACACATATTGGCTCAAGCTCAAGACTCTACATTTTCTTTTTAGTGATCCAAGATCACACTTAGTCCATAGGAAAAGCTAATACTATTAAAAGGGGATGAGGTGTTGCTTAATGGCTTGCTTGCTCAAAATGCTTAGTGATATGCTCCAAAAGCCCTCAACCACTTTCTCATATCCACATATGTCCCAAACCAAAAGTCAAACTCAGCCCTACCGATTTGATCTATCCGGCGCCACCGAGTTCATTTGACATAGCCACTGTCAGAAACCCTAGTCACTTTGGTCTCACCGATAGGGATCTCGGATTCACCGAGATGGGATTGCAAACTCTCTGTTTCCCTTCGTAATGTTTCGGTCCTACCGAGATGAGCGATCGTTCCCACCGAGTTTGCAATGCAAACTCTGTGTTCCCCTTTCGTAACGTTTCAGTCTCACCGAAACGAGAGATTCGGTCCCACTGAGTTTGCCTGACCAACTCTCTGTGTCCGTATTACAAAAATTGGTCCTATCGAGTTTATGTGATCGGTCTCACTGAGATTACGTTATGCCCTAACCCTAATGGAATCGGTCCCACTGAGTTGACATGTCGGTCGCACCGAAAATCCTAACATTCACATTTTGAAGTAAATTGGTCTGACCGAGTTTCATGATTCAGTCCCACCAAGTTTGGTAAATTGTGTGTAACGGCTAGATTTTGTGTGGAGGCTATATATACCCCTCCACCCACTCTCCATTCGTGGAGAGAGCCATCAGAACGTTCCTACACTTCCAGCATACATTTTCTAAGAGAGAACCACCTACTCATGTGTTGTGACCAAGATATTCCATTCCAACCACAAGAATCTTGATCTCTAGCCTTCCCCAAGTTTCTTTCCACTCAAATCATCTTTCCACCAAATCCAAATCTATGAAAGAGAGTTGAGTGTTGGGGAGACTATCATTTGAAGCACAAGAGCAAGGAGTTCATCATCAACACACCATCTATTACCTTTTGGAGAGTGGTGTCTCCTAGATTTGTTAGGTGTCACTTGGGAGCCTCCGTCAAGATTGTGGAGTTGAACCAAGGAGTTTGTACGGGCAAGGAGATCGCCTACTTTGTGAAGATCTAGCCTAGTGAAGCAAGTCCTTCATGGGCGGTGGCCATGGTTGGATAGACAAGGTTGCTTCTTCATGGACCCTTCGTGGGTGGAGCCCTCCGTGGACTCGCGGAACCATTACCCTTCGTGGGTTGAAGTCTCCATCAAGGTGGCTGTACGATAGCACCACCTATCGGAACCACGCCAAAAATCTCCGTCTCTACATTGCATTTGCTCCCTACAAAATCCTCCCTTTACCTTCATGTGCAATGTTTTACATTCCGCTGCTATACTCTTAGACTTGCATGTGTAGGTTGATTGCTTGACTTGTGCTAAGTTGCTAAAATCTGCCAAGACTTCAAATTGGGAAAAGACTAGATTTTTATTTGGTCAAGTAGTCTAATCACCCCACTCTAGACATACTTTCGATCCTACAAGTGGTATCAGAGATTTGGTCTCCATTTGCCTTGATTTCCATAGCTCTTGGTGATCATAGCCTTGGTTTCACAACCTAGGAGAGTATGGCGTCTAGCGAGGGAAATTACCACCGTAGAGGTCCTTACTGTGACGCCCCCGATTCAATCGTACACTAATCATACACGCAAACATGTACAATCAAGATCAGTGACTCACGGGAAGATATCACAACACAACTCTAAAAATATTATAAGTCATACAAGCATCATAATACAAGCCAGGGGCCTCGAGGGCGCGAATACAAGTGCTCGATCATAGATGAGTCAGCGGAAGCAAAAATATCTGAGTACAGACATAAGTTCAACAAGTTGCCATAAGATGGCTAGCACAAACTGGGATACAGATCGAAAGAGGCGCCGGCCTCCTGCCTGGGATCCTCCTAAACTACTCATGGTCGTCGTCAGCGGCCTGCACGTAGTAGTAGGCACCTCCGGTGTAGTAGGAGTCGTCGTCGGTGGTGGCGTCAAGCTCCTGGGCTCCAACATCTGGTTGTGACAACCAGGTAGAACGGAAAGTGGGAAAAGAGGGAGAAAAGCAACTGTGAGTACTCATCCAAAGTACTCGCAAGCAAAGATCTACACTAAATATGCATGGGTATTTGTGTAAAGGGGCAGTATCGGTGGACTGAACTGTAGAAAGCCAGAATAAGAGGGGGATAGCTAGTCCTGTCGAAGACTACGCTTCTGGCGGCCTCCGTCTTGCAGCATGTAGAAGAGAGTAGATGGTAAGTTCACCAAGTATCATCGCATAGCATAATCCTACCCGGCGATCCTCCCCTCGTCGCCCTGTGTGAGAGCGATCACCGGGTTATATCTGGCACTTGGAAGGGTGTGTTTTATGAAGTATCTGGTTCTTGTTGTCATAAGGTCAAGGTACAACTCCGGGTCGCCTGTTACCGTGGACACGACTATTCGAATAGATCAACTTCCCTGCAGGGGTGCACCACATTACCCGACACGCTCGATCCCTCTGGCTGGGCACACTTTCCTGGGTCATGTCCGGCCTCGGGAGATCAACACGTTGCAGCCCCACTTGGGCTCAACAGAGAGGTCAGCACGCCGGTCTAAATCCTATCTTGCCAGTGCAGGGCCGTCGCCCATTGCACACCTGCACATTGCGTCTGTGACCGGAAGTAGACCTAGCCCCTTAATACAAGCCCGAAGCTTCACGGTCCAATCGGTCTTGCCGCAATTCTTGACGTCAAAAGAGCTTCAGCTGATACCACGACGCCGGTTGCCCATATCTTGTCCCACGTGGCGGTTATTGCGTATAAGGTCAACGACCCAACTCATATCAAATACCAAGATATCGTTAAGCATGCTATTATGAAGTAACCGCAGACGCCGACCAGGGCCAGGCCCACCTCTCTCCTAGGTGGTCTCAACTTACCCTGTCGCTCCGCCACAAAGTAACAGTCGGGGGCCGTCGGGAACCCAGGACCACCTCTACCGGGATGGAGCCACCTGCCCCTTCAGCCCCCATCTCCGAACAGTATCATAAGTAATGTAACAGTATAAAGTATATAGCATATGCCCGTGATCACCTCCGAGTGATCACGGCCCAGTAGTATAGCATGGCAGACGGACAAGAGTGTAGGGCCACTGATGGAATACTAGCATCCTATACTAAGCATTTAGGATTGCAGGTAAGGGTAACAACTGTAGCAACAATGACAGGCTATGCAGCAGAATAGGATTAACCGAAAGCAGTAACATGCTACACTACTCTAATGCAAGCAGTAGAGAGAAGGAATAGGCGATATCTGGTGATCAAGGGGGGGGGGGGCTTGCCTGGAAGCTCAGCCGAGAAGGAGGGGTCGTCAACACCATAGTCGATCGGGGCACCATCAGCGGTGTCGGTCTCGGTGTTTAACGAGAGAAGAGGGGGAAGAAACAATAAATATAATGCAAACATAAGCATGACGATGGAAGACATGACAATGCACGGTGCTAGGTGTGCCCTAACGTGGTAGGAGGTGATACCGGCGAAGGGGGAAAACATCCGGGGAAGTATCCCCAGTGCTTCGTGTTTTCGGACAAATGAACCGGAGGTGTAATGTTGCACGTTCTCTATGCTAGGGATGTGTGGCGGATGAACGGGCTACGTATTCGGATTCATCTCGTCGTTCTGAGAAACTTTCATGTACAAGGTTTTTCCATCCGAGGTACGGTTTATTTTATATTAATTTAAAAAGGATTTAATCATTTTCTAGAATTAATAGAATTAATTTAATTCTAACGCGTTTATGACGTCAGCATGACATCAACGGTCAGCTTTGACCTTTGACCAGTCAAACTGACTATTGGGTCCCACATGTCATAGGTTGATCTCTAACTAGCATTTATCTTATAATTAGTAGGTTAATTAGTTAACTAACCCGAGTTAATTGATTAATTAATTAATATATTTTTTGTTTTTATTTTTTTATGTTCACAGGGGGCGTGGGGCCCGTCGTCCAGTCGCACAGAGGCCATAGTGGGCTATTGGTGCATGCGGATTCTGGCGCCGACGGCGCTGGACCAGGTGCCGACGGCGGGGCACATGAGGCACCGACGGGCGCGACACAGGGCCAAGCGGCACCAGGCGAGCCTGGCAGGGCGCAGCCTCGCCACTGCACGGTGCAGGTGGGAGCTCATGGGTGAGGGCGTAAGCGTGGCCATGGCGGACACGAGGAGCAGCGGAGAGCAGCTGCGCACGCAGAGCAACAACAATCAGCCGGCATGCACGCGAGCAGCGGGTAAGGCGCAGGCGGGGGGCGAGCGGAGGCACGGGGCATGGTGGAGGACGACGTCGCAGAGGGGGGCTGCGGGCATGGCCGTGGAACGACAAGGAGGCGTGCGGGCAGGGAGCAGCGGCGACGCGGGGTGAGCGATTCGCCGCTCTGCCGCTAATCAAGCCGATCGATGCTGCCTCTGGATGAGCAGTGGCGTTATGGGGGGAGGGTTTGGATGAACAGTTCCGGTGGGGTGGATGAACAGGACCCGTGGTGTTGCCTTTGGATGAACAGTACCGGATCGATCAGTCGGTTGGGACTGGATGAATAGGACCCGTGGAGGGAAGGATGAGCAGAGTCCGTGGAGGGTGGTTGAGCAGGAGCCCGTGGAGAGGGCTGGTTGAGCGATGGCGGTGGAGTAGCACGGTGGAGGCTGGATGAGCAGGGCCCGTGGATGAGCAAATGCGGTGGGGGCTAGAGGAGGTCGACGGTGGATGAACAGTAGCCCGTGGAGGCTGGAGGGGGTCGACGGTGGAGATGAACAGTATCCCATGGAGTCCCGTTTTGCGGTACGCCACACCCCTCCAGATGAAAAGGACCCCGTTTCGACCGTAGCACTCCAACACAAGTCTGTTTCCTCCGTTTTGCGGTACTCCACACCCCTCCCGATCAACAGGACCCCCGTTTCGACTGTAGGAGGTCCGTTTCCTCCGTTTTGCGGTACGCCAGACCCCACCGATGAACAGGATCCCGTTTTGAACATGGTCGGTCAAACACAAGGCCGTTTCCTCCGTTGTGTGGTACGCCAGGCCTCGTTTCCATCGCCTGTTCCGTCCAAGCCCTCCCGATGAACACGACCGCGCATTTCGTTCCGACCCAGCTGGTTGGCTCCCACGCGTTCCGTTGCCTCCCGATGAACACGACGCATTCCGTTGCCTCCCCATGAACACGACGACGATGCTGTTTCTCCGTTCCGACCCAGCCATGTCAACGAGCCCTCGCCCGTGCGTGTCTTGCGCGTAGGCGTTCGAGACCCCGCCCGTATGTACACATACGTGGCCATATTTTCTTTCTTGCACCCTGGCCGCTGTACGTACGTGTACATGCTACGTGCGCGCCTCTACTACGACACGTGCGCGCCTCTACATCCACCAGTATATATCCCGGGAGGCCTACCGGGATGGTCCGAAGGCTTGCTTCCTGGGGTAACTTCATCCTTGTCAAGCTGTTCTGCCCGACAAGGGAGGTTTTTCCCTTAGCGATATCTTGCTCCCTGGATCTTCTTGGTCTTCCTAATCTATACTCGGATCCTTCAAAGGACTTGTCCTTGTGCTCCAATCTGACCTTGGTGTTGTGATCTTGTTCTCGTGCCTATGCACAGTCTGCGCAATGGACCCAGGGTTTGTTGCACCGACGATAAGCACCTTGCGACCATGTCACCCTAACCCACCAACATCGGAGACCTCACACCGCCTTCGAACGCCAAGATCCCCACCTCTCCGGTATGCATGGACAGATTTGTATTTAGGGTAAATACTAGTAGTTTATAAATACATGCGAATGTTTCGTAGGGTTATTCGTCTTTAGGGTAATAGAAGTACATTTTGATATTTAACATGGATTAAATTTGAGTAGTGTGTATTAGATCTATTGTAGTATCGTTGGCTTTTAGTTGCAGGTTATGACATGAGTGCCAATGTTTTCGTGAAATGTCCATTAATTTTCATTTTGCCGAATTTCTGGCACTCACTATGTCCTCTTTTTAGCAAAGGTGATGTTGAATTTTTTCTTTAATTTTGTGCCTAGAAACGCTTCTAGTGTGTCGGCTTATAGTTGGAAGTTATGACATGAGTGCCAATATTTTCGCGAAACATCGATTAATTTTCCTTTTGCCCTGGCACTCGCTATGTCCTCTTGTTAGCAAAGGTCATGTTGAAATTTCTTTCATTTTGTGCTTAGGATCCCTTCTAGTGTGTTGGCTTATAGTTGCAGGTTATGACATGAGTGCCAATGTTTTTTGTGAAACGTTGATTAATTTCCATTTCGTTGAATCTTTGGAACTAGCTATGTCCTCTTGTTAGCAAAGTTCATGTTGAAATTTTGGCACTAAATTTTTTGGTTTTTATGACGACCCATAATTACCACACTAAATTTTAGCAAACGCAACAAATGGATTCCGGAGAAGCATCTTCTATGGACCCCTCAGCTCAGCATCATGAAAAGGGCAGAAAGAGAAAGAAGAAATCACCTAATGAACCTACCACCGGTACGACACCAGAATAAAATGTGGTGAATGTTCATACTATCGCGCTTACGGGGAATCTTTACACCAGGTGAATGATGTTACCAGAACACAAGTTGAGAGCACTAAGCATTGAAATTCAGCTTCTACACAAAGATGTAGTAGCTAGGCTATGAAAGGATGAGATGTGTTACATCGCCAAAGTTATAGAGGTTGTTGGATTTGTCAATGCATTCCCTGTTGATAAAATATATCTCGCGTTTGATAATGTGATCAACAAAAATATTTCCAACGTCGATGTAGTCAATCCATCTTTAATGAGGCTTTGGTTGCTATGGCATGCTACAAATCCATTACTCCAGAATGAAGAAGTTATCTTCCTTTATCCATATATCATACATTGTGGCCATGTTAATTCTGGTAAGGGTCAGTGTGTTATGGCGAATTATCTCCATAAGATAATTCTTGAAAGTCCTCGGCACAAGCATGACTTTATCGTGCCTTACTTCGAAACATAAGTTCATTCCTTTCTGCTTGCACATATACACTCACGTACTTCGATATCAATCTCATTCATGTTACATTGGTGATTTTCTTTGTGCGGCAATGAAGACTAGATCGTCATCACACTAATGCCCCGGGATGGCCGAGCTTCTTTCTTTCTAGGAGAGACCCAAAGAAGCTGTGGATAGCTCTGAAAACCGTTCTGAGTGCTACTCTTTGGATGTGTGATAAGTCTGACCATAAGAACATGATGTATTCGCAGTTCAAATTTCACGCTAGCTTCTATTGCCGGCAACAACTGAAAGACGAAACCATGCACATGTCTGGCTACTATGCCATGGTCCTCATGGATGTCTATGTGCGCGTGGGACCACTTTCGAGACATGATTCAATGTTGAAGAAATGTTCCAAAGAGAAAGAGAAGGAAGTTAAGCTAGCTCACTTTTGGGCAGAGCATGAGCGCCTTCAGAGGGTGCTCACGAATATCCTAGATCTCCATGTAGTGAGGGATGTTATACTGCGACGCAGGGAGTTTAGAAGAATGAGAGTTGAGAATCAGACATCAAAATGTCGACGAATATTACTGGCGAAAGGATGGATATATATACATACATATATATATATATATATATATATATATATATATATATATATATATATATAGAGAGAGAGAGAGAGAGAGAGAGAGAGAGAGAGACACGGCAGGTCTATTCTGCTAATATTAGCAGAATAACTATTCTGATAACACTTCCGCACGGCATGCTCAATAGAAGCGAACTGCATCCTCTTTACGATGAGCACTACAATGCCTCACGGGAGAACTGCTTCATTTTCTAGCGGCCCACCCGCGTTTCATTGTGGAATCGAGTGTTGCGGGATGATTTAATTTTTTTCTGGATCTCTTTTGACCTTTATTCTTTGTAATTTACAGGAAAAGCGACTAGAATCTTTGCAAATCGAGCGATTTGGTGGACGAGCTTTCTCTGTTTGTTCGTGTTCACATTGAATGCGACTTTTCCGTGCTCGGATGTTGTTTGTTAGTAGGAATTCTTTGATTGCGTTCGTTTTAGTCAGTCCGTTTACTCTACAATTTGTCTAATTTTTAGGAGTTAGTTTTCAATTTCCGCGAAATTGATTCTCTGGGCGTGTGAGCTTCGTCCACTCGTCTGTTCTTGTTGTTTTTTTGGATTTTGTGCGTCGATGCGATTTTGAATCTTGTAACTAGTTTCTCTTTTTCGTTTGAATTTACTGTATTGCGCATGTAATGTTCGTCTTTTTGGTGTGCATTTTTAAAGAATAGCTCATGCTGTAAAGCGTTGTGGCCATGGGTTTGATGTATTTGTTTGGTGGGTAATTGATCAAATTTGAGTGGTTGCGCATTGTTTTGGCCAATGATCGAACTGCGAGTGGAATTGGCACCTCCGTTTGTCTCCTACATGTCTAGACCTGTACTACTTTGATTTTATTGATGCAGTTCTGGCATATGTTTGTAGTGTGCCGCATTTTGTTAAGTAGTGGACTTCAATGTAACTGTATTATAGTGGGCATGACAGCTTATGAGATAATTCTTTTTCTTAGACTGCATTCTGTGTTTCGGAGTACTTCATAGTATGCACTTTCGTACTGCATTAGCAGAATAGTTATGCTGCTATTTCTTGTATTTTATGTCAATTCTCTGAACTCTGTAGTATGAGGATTCTGTTGAACAACATATATTAACTACAAAGTTTTCGACCATTGGCGTTTCATTATTATTGTTCGAAACTCGTCGCGATACCTCAAGGCGGTCGAGGAGCTGAGAGCCGAAAAGGCTGCTCATTGCCGAAGCAAGGAGGAAATAGCAAAGATGGCTGTGGAATTGAAGGATGCCGCTGGCCGTTACGAGCTTCTCAAAAAGGAAGATCGAGCGAAGATGACGGACCTGGAGAAGGCCACGGTGGCGGCCAAGGATGCCCGCTCTACAATTAGAGCGATGAAGGAGGAGTTGCGTCACGCCGGGGATATCGCGGCTGGGAAGCCCTTCATGCTGCGGATGAAGTTCATAGATCCTCAGTACGCTCTGCTGGATCGGCTGTGGAGTTCTGCAGATGCTTATGTCAGGACCCCGATCCTAAGTCACACCGATCTAGCATGTAACACATCATATCACTTTGCGGCCTCACGCACGGTATTCCCACGGGTGTCGCCTTACCATGGCCCGGGACCGTTTGCGTCTTTTGGCTCACGTATATGATAGTGTCGCTAGCATCCACATGACAAAGAACCCGGGCCAACATGGCTAGTCGTGAACCCAAAGCGGCGCTAGCCTATGGGGACAGGCATACATGAATCACATCGAACATGTCGGTCATCAACGTATATATTCGGGCTGTAGCACTGGGCTAACAGGACTCCGGTATCCCGGGCTGTAGCAGGCTAGGCAGGACTCCGAATAATACCGCGTGACATTTCCCGAAGGACGGACATAGGAACGAAGTGAAACACATGCCGGCGATCAAGTGTCCAAGCAGTAGTCTTTGGGCTAGCAGGACTCCGTGAACCGGGCTGTAGCGGACTACTATCGCTCGGAGGCACGAGACTACATTTCCCCATATGAGAGGCTGCCAAGGATAAACAACTAGTTTGTCGGATCCCACACATACCAAGCATTTCAAACATACACACAATATGCTCAATATGTGTAAATACGACGTGGCATCACAACATAACTCTCGACTCGAGAATATTATTAGGCTCAAGAGCGAGATATTACAAACATGGGTCTCATGACCCAACACTCGAAACATACAAGTCAAAGCACAAGCGGAAGCTAATCATGTCCGAGTACGCACAACTATAAATGAAGAAGGCTGAGAAGCGACTATCTACCAGATCTGCCGAGGCACAAGATCGTAGCTGAGGTAACAAGCTAAGCGTCAAGTCCAAGCGGAACTACTAGCGAGGCCGCGTCTCTCGCAAAACATAAAATAAGAAAACGTGAGTACAATTGTACTCAGCAAGACTTACATCAGATCTAACTACATATGCATCATTATCAAAAGGGGTGGTGGAGTTTGGCTGCAGCAAGCCAGCTTTGACTCGGTGGCTATCTGAACTACATTGCAAGTAACTCTTTTGAGGTGGCGCTACGAGTCCACATATTCACCATATCAATACACCACTATGGACCGCTCCGTCTCCCTACGAGAATGCCATCCATAGCACTCACGCTTATCTTGCGCATTTTAGAGTGTCCACTTTCACTTGTCTATGAACTGATATAGGCAACCCGAAGTCCTTCTCCGTGGACACGGCTATTCGAATAGATCATATTAAACCCCGCGGGTGTACTTCTTCACACGCTCTCACCACTTACCGCCGTTTACGACATGTACTCGGCAACCTTCAAGCGGAAGCCCAGCGTGGGTGTCGGCCACGGCCTACCTAAACACTCAAGTCCCTAGTCCAGGTTTATCGCCTATTCGGTTCCATCCGCAGGAGTCCGCCGAGGTTTCCCATACAGCCCGAGCGATGTGTGCAGGGTTCCCGAGATACCAAGCGGCACTCGGTACACGACCCACGGTGCCTACCGCAACACAACCCACCCCTAAGGTCAGCGTTGCGTGCGGCCCCAAACATGCTACAAACACCGAAACTACTTGCAACTCCGGATGAGGACAAGGGTGGTCAAGAAGCCGAGAGGGTCAATTAAGGATCCCAATGCGTGGTAGTAACTGTTTCATGGATCACAAACACAGAACTCAGTTCCTGAGGACGGTTTCAATGAGACAACCCACCATGTACTCCTACATGGCCTCTCACCACTACCTTTACCAAATCGTGTTCACACACTTAGCTCACACACACAGTAGGACATGTTCATAACAATTCCAATTCATTCCCGATGAATCAGACCCGACTCAACTCTAAGCGATAGCAGGCATGACAACAAGCATAAATGAGTAGGCACAACATGGCTCAAACAATTCCTACTCATGCTAGTGGGTTTCATCTAATTCTTGTGGAATGACAGTCATGCAAAGGATCAAGGGTTCAGCTACCGCAGCAAGTAACACATGAGTCGTTGTTGTCCTAATGCAGTAAAATAGAGCAGGAGCGAGAGAGTGGGATTATATCGGAATGAACAAGGGGTTTTGCTTGCACTTCGAAGATAATATAATTCTTCATCGGTGTCATCGAACTCATCGTCGGTACATCGTCTCACCGGGAGGGATAATTACCGGCAAACAAGAGAGAACACAATCAATGCAATGCACATTCACATGAATGACATGTCATATTAAGGTACTGAATTCACCTAATGCAATAATAATCCAAGTTAGTTGAAGTGGAATTCAAACAAGGTTGAACTCCAACTCCAAATGCTATTTCATAAATTACCTAATCATGATTCATTCTATTCAGTGAGGTTAACTTGTTCAAACATGCATGATCATGGCATAAACAGATTCTTCATATTTTTCTGATCATTTTTCATATATAAATTATTTCCATCCGAGTTACGGTTGAATTTCTATGATTTATTAAAGTTTAGGGCATTTTCTGAAATTTCCTGAATTAAAATAATTCGAGAGAAGGGGTTTATCGTCGGCATGACGTTGGCATGGCGTCATCAGGTCAACAGGGCTGGTCCGGTCAAACGGCGGTGGGTCCCACGTGTCGAGTAATTAGCTTAATTAGATTTAATTAAAACTAAACCTAGTTATTAAATGGCTGGGCCCCACATCATTGACTCGGAGAGTCAACGAGGCCCACCCATGGTCAAATCCACGCTGGCTGCGGCGTTTAGCCGCCGGCGAGCCCGACGGCGAGAGTGGTTTTTGCCACTCCGGCGACCAAATGGCCCGCGGAGAGCATCTAGGAGGAGCTGGGGAGGAGCCGAAGCTCTTGGTGGATTGGCTTGAGCTCGGGGCGGCCGGAATCGACGTCGGCGACGAGGTTGGCGGCCGCGAGTTCGACCAATGGCGGGTTAAGCGATGCAGGCGCTAGGGGGTGTTGGCGCGTGCTACGTGCTCCTGGTGCTGCGCTGAGCACGGAGGTGGGGTTGGCTTCGAGCCAATGGGGCTCTAGCCACGCCGGCGACGAGGCACGGCGGCGGCGAGCTTCGGCCGCAGTGGGAATGGTGGCTAGGGGAGGGGAACGAGTCGGGGAAGAGGGGGAAACAACTTCGGGGCTCACCGTGAGTCGACGATGGCATCAGCGAGCTGGGGAGGCACGGAGCCGCTGGTCGTCGATGAAGTCCGCGGGTCGAGAAGGGGGAAAATGGCGGGCGGCGCCTCGGGCGCTCCGGTGTCGGGAGGCTCGGTGAGGAGGAGAGAGGCTCGGCGGAGCTCGGGGCATGCAGGGAGGAGAGAGGGTGGCGGTGGCAGCGAGGGCAGCGAGGGGCGGCGACGACGGCACTCGGTCCGGCGCGAGAGAGAGAGAGCAGAGGAGAGGAGGCGCCTGGAGAGAGGAGGGCCGGGGTCAAGGCGGCGCCGAGGAGGAGCCGAGGCCCTTCGGTGAGGCAAAGCGAGCAGGGAGGAGGCGTGGCGTGCTCGGGGCGATCGCCGTGTCCCTCCTCGCCTCTTGGCGGAGAGGTAGGTGACGATCGGCAAGGTGGTGGTGGGCTGGGCCAAGCTGGGCGAGATGGGGCACTAGGTAAGCTGGGTAATCCTTCTCTCTCTTTCTTTATTTCTGTTTTCTATTTTTTGTTTTGTTTTAGTTTAGTAAAATACTAAACCATTTAAATAAATCCTGAAAATAATTGTGGGCATTAACTGAATTATTACAGAGGCCCTTAACTATTTTTCAGAATTGTTGGAGCATTTAAAAAAATATTAATAGTATTTAAATGCCCCAATTCAAATACAATATGGTTTATTCAAAATCCAAAATGCCTTGGAAAAATATCCATCACCTCTGGATATGGTTTTCACCTTTTCCATTAATCATGAACATTTTGCAAACCACTTTGGGTTTTTGAAAATATTTTGAATTTGAACCTATTTGAAATGCTTTAGTGCTAGGGCTTGATCATCCCCATTTCAACTTTCATGGAAATTAAACATGATGCATGGATGCAATGCTACTAGTTACAAGCAAGCTCTAGAGTTGATCTGGGCTGTGACAGCTCACCCCACTAAACAAGAATCTCGCCCCGAGATTCAAGACGTGAGGTAAGAGGAAAAGGGAAGTCACAAACTATCACAATCTTCATGATCCATTTGCCTTTCTCGAAAAATGTTGATTCATTCCATCATCTTAGTCTTGACGTCCTTGCTTTCGAAGTCTTCACTCGACACGTCAACAGAAAGAAGGGGAAACCCTACATGATTCGATCTTCACGAAGATCAAGTAAACATGATCGACTCACGGACTGAGACGGTGACACATCTCGAGTTGAGGCACCAAATACATCGAGAGGGATGGAAGAACAACGACGAGGTTTGATTAGTGGCAACAATTCCACGCTTAGGGAGACGGTGGATGGTGTCATGGTGGCGAGGAAATATTTATCATGATCCCGTAACCGGACACCTCGAGAAAGGTGACGCAAGAACTATTTCCTTAAGTGGCAAAAATAATTACTTTTGATCCATAGATCATTGGAACTCTTTATACCAGCCTAAGGCAATCACAAGCGATCATTTGGTGGAGTGCAAAGGAATGGTACACCCGGACTAGAATGGATGATGTGGACTACCTTGTTGAAGACAACGCAATGGATGATTTTTGCTTATCATCGGAGGTGGAGGGGACTCATGGTAAGTCCACTTTTAAAGATGACCTTGAACAGAAATTACTAAGAAGGCAGCCCATAGTGAAATGGCACAAGGACGGTGCAAGCTGGGAACGAAATGCAACTGTTGGAATGTTCCAACCATCATATCTGCCTGAGATTCAGATCTGGTTGGTGTTAGGATATTTCGGACTCATCATGTCTGAAAGGGAAGGGTTGCAACACAATTCGACGAGATGGCGTTGCGAGATTCTCGGGATATGAACTACGATAGCAAGCTCCAAAACATGAGCTGGTTCTGCTACAAACCTGTGAACACATTGTCCCTGACAAGCATGACCACATGGTAGTCTTATAATAAAACACTACCGAGTTCGGGTGGGGGAACCGTCATCGGGGATAACGAAGTCCTTACATAAGGCATGCTCTTAAGAGGGAACTTCCTTTCCTTGAACAAATCAATCAGTGGCTTGGTGTGCTAGGAATACATACGGAATGAAGATGATCAGTCTATCAATCCATAGAATACTTTGCACAGGCATGACTGGCTTGGGACGATTCCAAAGAAACAAAACAAACCTTTCTCAATTTCATGGCGGCAACTTACATCAGATGCACATGAATTAGAGGAAGTCACTACTTTCATCCAAACATATGCTTCATGAACGAAACACGAAGAAATGCTTACACAAGTTTCCAATACTAGGTTGATGCTCAACATGACTCATGGGGGAGACAAAATGCTACTGATGGGCTCAACAGCAACTCATCGGAATTTCCATATCACTGGACTTCCACCATCATGTGAACACGGTGATAGCATTGGTCAGACCAAAGATGTAATGGTGTATGCTCGCGGGATCAACCACGAGTAAGACAACATCACGCATATCGTTGGTTCTGATTTGACTTAACGATTGCCCACACTCAAGTCAAAGGGTTGATATGACAATAGATCCAGCAACTGATCATAGGGACCAATCGATGAAGGTATCATCTTTCTTCAACACATACTACACAGGAATATCCCTTTGAAGTGAACTAAGTTAGGCAAGCTTTATCTTCCAACTCTCCAAGTTGTTGTTTAGCTTAACCAACTAGCTCGGGGATATCCAACACAGATTCTTGGAGAAGGGTGGTTCACAAGAAACCAACTTGATCACGAGCCCAACATAACAGTCAGGGAACAACCCGGTAACACTTCCAAGAAGATATTTGGAAAGTTACGAACCCCGGTATGTTACTAAGCTCGAGAGCAATCTTGCTTTTCAGGGCAAGACGATATGATCAAATGAGTGAGGACTTGACACAATCCTAACTCATCAATTGAAGTATGCACCAGAAATAAGGACTAGGTAGCACGGTCAATCTTAGGATGATGGTTTAATAACCAGCACGCTAAGAATGAGAATATTGTCCATTCACTACCAAGCAACAAGTTGCTCGGGGTATTAATTTCACACATCACAACTCACTTGTCGGCATTCCGGTTACAATAAAACGGGACCGAGGAATGAATGATGATGGTGAGAAGTATCACTACGTCAAAAATTCATGGGAGTTAGTGCAATCCTCATGACACTCTTGACATAAGATGGTAACACTTCAGGGTAGAACAGAACAAAAGCTGAATTGGCATTTTGATCTGCGGGATACAACTGCTTTGATCCAATCCTGGATATGGATGGGGTACTGGAGTTTGTTTCTCCTAGTCATTCCGGAATAGAATGGCTTGACGGACCACAAGGATAAAATGCATCGATGATCACAAATGCACACATACCCTTGGCTATCAATTGATAGATGAAGGTCAGAATACAACTAAAGAGGGACAACTCAAGGAACATATAATTTTTGAGTTGTGGAGGCATGGATTAGTATATCGAGCAAAGCTCAACATTTCTTCCGGATAACCCATGCGGAGAAGGTAGAATTGGCAGATTCACAATTATGAATGGAGTACTCCTCAAGAGCACTCTTATTGTGATGTTTGGTTCAACAAACTTCTGCCATAAGTGAGTCATGGTATTTGGAAGAAGGATATACCACGGACCTCGAGGACTATCGCAAAGGTTACTAATATCCTAAAGGCACTAGCAAATACTAACAACATGAAGTAGGATGAATCTCGGGTTCAGCAACCCAGGAGTGGAATACCTACTACTAAATGGCATCACGGGATGCCTTCGAAAATGATGGCCAGAATCATCACACTAGGGATACAAAAGCATTGCTAAATTGCTAGGTGACTTCCTAAACACCTAGGGTCATAATAATAGTTCCAACATATATGTCGAGGCAACAGGGTACCTCAACTTACCGAGTGGTGTGCTTATTCTGACCAAAAAAGTCATCGGGAACGGAAGGAAAGAATTTGCAAATGCATCAGACTATTTAGAGCCTTGGGATGACTCGGACAGCATAACGGCTGTAAATGCTCAAAATGATTTGAGACATCCTGCAAAAATGGTGGCATAACCACTCAACAACATCATAACAAGATTCTGAGATCAACAGTTATCATACAGGAATAGTAGGAACTGAACTGGGGATTAAAACCAACAATCTTATAAGTCTATGGATTAGTAACACGTCATCACGATAGATAGATGAGAAGCCTAGTTCTTAAACCCGTAGAAGAGAAGAGGATGACTCGGATCGAAGGCCATGAGGTATAAGGAGTAAAAAGAGCCTTACGTTCCTTCCACAATCAATTCCCTTACATAACTAAAGCATTTCTAGACACAACTTGACCAGTTTGGCTTGGTAATCCTCTGAGCGATCGGGCTCGATACCAACGCTGTCGGGACCCGATCCTAAGTCACACCGATCTAGCATGTAACACATCATATCACTTTGCGGCCTCACGCACGGTATTCCCACGTGTCGCCTTACCATGGCCGGGACCGTTTGCGTCTTTTGGCTCACGTATATGATAGTGTCGCTAGCATCCACATGACAAAGAACCGGGCCGACATGGCTAGTCGTGAACCAAAGCGGCGCTAGCCTATGGGGACAGGCATACATGAATAACATCGAACATGTCGGTCATCAACGTATATATTCGGGCTGTAGCACTGGCTAACAGGACTCCGGTATCCCGGCTATAGCGAGCTAAGCAGGACTCGAATAATACCGCGTGACATTTCCCGAAGAGACGGACATAGGAACGAAGTGAAACACATGCCGGCCAGTCAAGTGTCCAAGCGGTAGTGCTGGGCTAGCGAGGACTCCGTGAACCGGGCTGTAGCGGACTACTATCGCTCGGAGGCACGAGACTACATTTCCCCATATGAGAGGCTGCCAAGGATAAACAACTAGTTTGTCGGATCCCACACATACCAAGCATTTCAAACATACACACAATATGCTCAATATGTGTAAATACGACGTGGCATCACAACATAACTCTCGACTCAGAATATTATTAGGCTCCAGAAGGCGAGATATTACAAACATGGGTCTCATGACCCAACACTCGAAACATACAAGTCAAAGCACAAGCGGAAGCTAATCATGTCCGAGTCTAGACAACTATAAATGAAGAAGGCTGAGAAGCGACTATCTACCAGATCTGCCGAGGGCACAAGATCGTAGCTGAGGTAACAAGCTAAGCGTCGAAGTCAAGCGGAACTACTAAGCGAGGCCGCGTCTCTCGCAAAACATAAAATAAGCAAGCGTGAGTACAATTGTACTCAGCAAGACTTACATCAGATCTAACTACATATGCATCATTATCAAAAGGGGTGGTGGAGTTTGACTGCAGCAAGCCAGCTTTGACTCGGTGGCTATCTGAACTACATTGCAAGTAACTCTTTTGAGGTGGCGCTACGAGTCCACATATTCACCATATCAATACACCACTATGGACCGCTCCGTCTCCCTACGAGAACGCCATCCATAGCACTCACGCTTATCTTGCGCATTTTAGAGTGTCCACTTTCACTTGTCTATGAACTGATATAGGCAGCCCAGAAGTCCTTCTCCGTGGACACGGCTATTCGAATAGATCATATTAAACCCTGCGGGTGTACTTCTTCACACGCTCTCACCACTTACCGCCGTTTACCGACATGTACTCGGCAACCTTCAAGCGGAAGCCCAGCGTGGGTGTCGGCCACGGCCTACCTAAACACTCAAGTCCCTAGTCCAGGTTTATCGCCTATTCGGGTTCCATCCATGAGGAGTCGGCCGAGGTTTCCCATACAGCCCCGAGCGATGTGTGCAGGGTTCCCGAGATACCAAGCGGGCACTTTCGGTACACGGGCCCGCAGTGCCTACCGCAACACAACCCACCCCTAAGGTCAGCGTTGCGGCCCCCCACATGCTACAAACACGAAACTACTTGCAACTCCCTGGATGAGGACAAGGGTGGTCAAGAAGCCGAGAGGGTCAATTAAGGATCCCAATGCGTGGTAGTAACTGTTTCATGGATCACAAACACGAACTCAGTTCACGAGGGCGGTTTCAATGAGACAACCCACCATGTACTCCTACATGGCCTCTCACCACTACCTTTACCAAATCGTGTTCACACACTTAGCTCACACACACAATGGGACATGTTCATAACAATTCCAATTCATTCCCGATGAATCAGACCCGACTCAACTCTAAGCGATGCAGGCATGACAACAAGCATAAATGAGTAGGCACAACATGGCTCAAACAATTCCTACTCATGCTAGTGGGTTTCATCTAATTCTTGTGGAATGACAGGTCATGCAAAGGATCAAGGGGTTCAGCTACATGCAGCAAGTAACACATGAGTCGTTGTTGTCCTAATGCAGTAAAATAGAGCAGGAGCGAGAGAGTGGGATTATATCGGAATGAACAAGGGGTTTTGCTTGCACAGCACTTCGAAGATAATATAATTCTTCATCGGTGTCATCGAACTCATCGTCGGTACATCGTCTACCGGGAGGGGATAATTACCGGCAAACAAGAGAGAACACAATCAATGCAATGCACATTCACATGAATGACATGTCATATTAAGGTACTGAATTCACCTAATGCAATAATAATCCAAGTTAGTTGAAGTGGAATTCAAACAAGGTTGAACTCCAACTCCTAAATGCTATTTCATAAATTACCCTAATCATGATTCATCCTATTCAGTGAGGTTAACTTGTTCAAACATGCATGATCATGGCATAAACAGATTCCTCATATTTTTCTGATCATTTTTCATATATAAATTATTTCCATTTACGGTTGAATTTCTATGATTTATTAAAGTTTAGGGCATTTTCTGAAATTTCCTGAATTAAAATAATTCCAGAGAAGGGGTTTATTTGCGTCGACATGACGTTGGCATGACGTCATCAGGTCAACAGGGCTGGTCCGGTCAAACCGGCAGTGGGTCCCACGTGTCAGAGTAATTAGCTTAATTAGATTTAATTAAAACTAAACCTAGTTATTAAGCAGGGCTGGGCCCACCTGTCATTGACTCAGGAGAGTCAACCAGGGCCCACCCATGGTCAAATCCGACGCTGGCTGCCGGCGTTTAGCCGCCGGCGAGCCCGGCCTTGGCGGCGAGTGGTTTTGCCACTCCGGCGACCAAATGGCGCTGGAGAGCATCTAGGAGGAGCTGGGAGGCCAAGCTCTTGGTGGATTGGCTTGAGCTCGGGCGGCGGAATCGGCGTCGGCGACGAGGTTGGCGGCAGCCGGAGTTCGCCAGCGGCGGGTTAAGCGATGCAGGCGCTAGGGGGTGTTGGCGCGTGCTCGTGCTCCTAGTGCTGCGCCGAGCACGGAGGTGGGGTTAACCCGAGCCAATGGGGCTCTAGCCACGCCGGCGGCGAGGCACGGCAGCGGCGAGCTTCGGCCGCAGATGGGAATGGTGGCTAGGGGGGGAGCGAGTCGGGAAGAGGGGAAACAACTCGGGGCTCACCGTGAGTCTGACGATGGCATCGGCGAGCTCGGGAGGCACGGAGCTAACGAATCGTCGATGAAGTCCCGGGTCTCGAGAAGGGGAAAATGGCGGGCGGCGCCTCGGGCGCTCCGTGTCGAGAGGCTCGGTGAGGAGGAGAGAGGGCTCGGCGGAGCTCGGGGCATGCCGGGAGGAGAGAGGGTGGCGGTGGCCTTGAGGGCAGCGAGGGGCGGCACGACGGCCTCGGTCCGGCGAGAGAGAGAGAGCAGAGGAGAGGAGGCGTTCGGAGAGAGGAGAGGCCGGGGTCAAGGCGGCGCCGAGGAGGAGCTCAAGGCCCTTGGTGAGGCAGGCGGCGGGGAGGGCGTGGCGTGCTCGGGGCGATCGCCGTGTCCCTCCTCTCCCCTCTTGGCGAGGTAGGTGACGGCCGGCAAGGTGGTGGTGGGCTGGGCCAATCTGGGCGGATGGGGCACTAGGTAAGCCGGGTAATCCTTCTCTCTCTTTTCTTTATTTCTGTTTTCTATTTTTTGTTTTGTTTTAGTTTAGTAAAATACTAAACCATTTAAATAAATCCTGAAAATAATTGTGGGCATTAACTGAATTATTACAGAGGCCCTTAACTATTTTTCAGAATTGTTTGAGCATTTAAAAAAATATTAATAGTATTTAAATGCCCCAATTCAAATACAATATGGTTTATTCAAAATCCAAAAATGCCTTGGAAAATATCCATCACCTCTGGATATGGTTTTCACCTTTTCCATTAATCATGAACATTTTGCAAACCACTTTGGGTTTTTGAAAATATTTTGAATTTGAACCTATTTGAATTGCTTTAGTGCTAGGGCTTGATCATCCCCATTTCAACTTTCATGGAAATTAAACATGATGCATGGATGCAATGCTACTAGTTACAAGCAAGCTCTAGAGTTGATCTGGGCTGTGACAGCTTATCTAGATTTGGCAGCAAGTGTCGCTGATGCGGCCGAATACTTCAAAGATCAAAAAGATCGCGAAGTGGAGAAGCTGTTCTGGTCACAATTTAACTTTCCAGCGCGTCCACTTCCTTTGAATGAGCGGATGGCCGAATGGGCCGAGCTCCATAGGTTGTCAGGGCTCGCCATGAGGTATGTTGTGGATCAATCTATGGCCGGAAGGGCCAATGCCGAACAGTTATTTTAGTTTAGTGCAGCAGTTCCTTGGTGCTGTGCCGCGCATCGACGCTATGAAGAGGTCGTCGTGCATCGAGGGTGCGCGGATGGCGCTTGCCCGTGTCAAGACATACTGGGCGGAAATGGAAGCCACCGCAATTGCAACCCCGAGTTCGGCCGTTAGCCGAGTAGCTGTCGAGCACCACTTTGAAGTCCTTGAAGGCGCTCGTTCAATAGAAGCTCAGTTCTCGAAGAATATTATGTTCTAGTGACATGTATTCCCATTGAAAAACAGTGTTTTACTGAATTGTAAAGGCTATTTTTATACTTTTGCCTGAAAGTATTATGATGCCTCCTGTGCGGCCGTTTATGTATATATGTATATAACCTGAAAGTTTGCAGTCGTCGGCTTCAGCCCCCATGCATATAATGCAGGGGTGTTCGTATAAGACGTGTGTTCACACTTGATCCAACGTCTTGGTCCATTAAGGAGGTGATAGCGTAGAGAATTACGCAACTGGACTATATTGCTTTAACACTTTCACTTAGCCATAGGAGTTTGACAGTGGGGCTACTATATAGCCCCTGGTGGCTCCGCGCTCATCTGACAACGGGGCGGCGTACATGCCTGGCCGGGAAACGGCCCTTCGTTAATGCGGAGGAATCCCGAAGATTCCGGTAGCTCATCGAGTGGTTGACCAGTCTCGCACTTTATCATGACAGTCAGTTTTCGGCTTTCTCTACTGAGGTGCTCATCCGGCCGAACCAGGGCACAATCGCAGTAGTTCTCCTGGTGTCGCCTTAGCCGATAGAGCAGAACGTAAGGTAGCAAAACATAGGAGCCGGGCAAACCCAACATTTGACCAAAGACAGGATTCGGAGCTGGTGCATATAAGGCCAAACTCGCGACGCCGAACACTCCCTAAGGTATTCGGTCTTTAAAATATATACCGGGCTAAGTGATGCCCTTGGATAACGAGCCCCTGGTGCCCGGGTACGAGCAATATTCTGACGTGGCCACATGCCAAGAACGTCAGCATCCTTCTCGTTTGTATTGAGAATCCGGAGGATGTGAACAACGAAAGACAGTAAAAAAGGTTTACGTAGGGTCTTAATCTAAAGAGAAACCTTTCAACGGGTCCCTGCTGCACGTCCGCGCCTGTGTCTCCGTTGTGCCGTATCCTAGACGGGTGTAGCGCGATTGCCATCTGTAAAAAGAGAGGAACTTAGTTGAAAGTTATCGTGCAAAAAAATGGCTATTATAAATAAACCATTTAAAAGTCAAGATAGGTAAAGTTGAGCCAAATTATCGCTGAGAAGCCCCTGGTACCGTCTATAAGGGTATAACCATCAAACCAATATCTATCCCATGATTAGCCGGACTCGTCTAACCGTGTCTGTGGTCTTAACGACCGGTCATCTGTTTTGGTGGTGAGGTCGTCTAGTGTTCGGCTGTTAAAGCAACCATACATTCTTCTGCTCGTAAGGAGCGCTCAACATTCCCATGTACTGTGATGATGCCATGCGGACCGGGCATTTTAAGCTTGAGAAAAGCGTAATGCGGTATCGCATTGAAACGAGCAAAAGCCGCTCGTCCGAGTAGTGCTTGATAGCCACATCGGATTGGAGCAATGTCGAAGATTAACTTTTCGCTTCGGAAGTTGTCGGGCAAGCCGAACACAACCTCTAGTGCTAGAGAGCCCGTGCAGTAACCTCGTACTGATATTACTCCTTGAAGGTAGTATTACTGTGGCTGATTTTTGTTGGGTTTATCCCCATTTTGCGGATGGTGTCCTGATATATCAGATTTAGACTACCGCCGCCGTCCATAAAGACTCGTGTGAGATGGTATCCGTTTATTATTGGGTCCAGCACCAAGGCAGTTGATCCTTCATGCCGGATGCTTATTAGGCGATCCCTGCGATCAAAACTGACCGGGCAGGCCGACCAGGGGTTGAACTCAGGGGTGACGGGCTCTACGGCTCGTGTATTTCGGAGTGCATATTTGCTTCTCCTCTTTGTCACGTGGATCATGTTTACTGTTTTGACTTCTGGTGGGAATTTTTTCTGTCCCCCAGTGCCTTGCTGGCGAGGCTCATCCTTGTCTTCTCTCAGTGTGTCCTCCCCCTTGTGTTCGGCCTTTTGTTTGCCGGCCTGTTTGAAGACCCAGCATTCTCTGTGGGTATGATTTGCAGGTTTATCGGGGGTTCCATGAATCTGACATAGTTTGTCTAGAATCTTGTTTAGGCTGGTCGGTCCATCTCTGTTGCCTTTAAAGGGCTTTTTCCGCTGACCCGGTCGAAAGCCCCTGAATCCGGCGTTTACCGCCGTGTTATATGGGTTGTCTTCTTTATTCCGGCGCTTGTTTTTATTGCGTCGTGGCTTTCCATTGCCATCCCTGACTTCGGATGTGTTTGGGTCGCTGGTGCTGCTTTGGGCTAACCAGCTGTCCTCGGCCGCTCAAAAGCGGGTCATGAGGCTTGTTAGAGCTGCCATTGTTCTTGGTTTTTCTTGGCCGAGGTGTCTGGCAAGCCATTCGTCTCGAACGCTGTGCTTGAAAGCTGCTAAGGCTTCGGCGTCCGGACAGTCGACAATTTGGTTCTTCTTAGTGAGAAACCTGTTCCAAAGCTTTCGGGCTGACTCTCCGGGCTGTTGAATTATATGACTCAAATCGTCTGCGTCCGGAGGTCGAACATAAGTCCCTTGAAAATTAGCCCGAAAAGCGTCCTCGAGCTCCTCCCAACTTCCAATAGAGTTTTCGGGGAGGCTTTTTAGCCAGTGTCGAGATGGTCCTTTGAGCTTGAGGGGCAAGTATTTGATGGCATGGAGATCATCTCCGCGAGCCATATGAATATGGAGGATAAAGTCCTCAATCCGACCCCTGATGCATGGTCCGTTAATGCGCCTCTATGTTCCTTGGTTTGAATCATACGGAAATTCATGGTCTAGTACCTCGTTGGTGAAACATAGGGGTGTCGGAACCCCATGTATTTAGCTGTACCATGGCGTTAGGGCGGTGGTAATATTTGGTTTTGGTTGGTATTTGGGCGCGTTTCCTTGATCCGTAGATGGATCTGGTTGCGCCGGTCCTTTGATGCGAGTCCTCGCGTGGGTCATGTACTGACTTATGCGCGGCCTCGTTGGCCGCTCTACCGCGACCACGAGGCTGTCGATCCGACCGGTCGGAAATTTTATTTTTTGGTTGTGGGGGCTCTAAGGCCTCATCGTCGAATTCAGGCAGCAGCTTTCCCTTTGGGTAGCTCTTCGTGTGGTGACTGCCACCATACTTTTCTGCCGTATCGAGCACTTTGTTCCATCTACTTTTGAGTGTATTTTGTGCGGCCTTCAGCCTTTGCTTCTGCTTCTTCAGGCTCCTCGCAGTGGCGATAAGCCTTCTATGGAGGTTCTCTTGCTCCAGCTGCCTTTCCAGGATGATGTGTTCATCGTCATCCGGACTGTTCTCTTCTCCGGAGACGGGTTGATTAGCTTGACGCTCGGCGTCGCCGTGTTCGGACAGCGGCTCCGTACTTTGTTAGTCGTCCGATGGCTCACCCTACTCTGTCGCTGGGTCTATTTGGTCGTCGTTTCCTCCGGAGTCGACCGGGGTATTGTTTTTTCTTGCGCTGTTATCGCTGTTTTTGCCGAGGCGGGATTTTGTGCGGCGCCTGCGGCGCCGCTTTGATTGCTTCTCGAGGGAGCTATCTTTCTTCCGTTCCTCGTCATCTTTTTCTTTGGGTGTATCCACCATGTATATTTCATGTGATGAAGTGGCGGTCCCGCGCCCTATTGGCGATGGTTCCTGTTCGTCTCCTATATCGTTGTCCATACCATCGATGTCTTCGGGGTCGAAGTCGAGCATGTCGGTTAAATCATCGACATTGGCTACTAAGTGGGTGGTGGGTGGGGAGTGAATTTCTTCGTCATCCGCATCCCATTCTAGCCGGACATAGTTCGGCCAAGGTTCTCCTGGCAGGGAGAGAGACTTTAACGAGTTTAGTACATCGCCGAAGCGAAGTCTTGAAAAGATATCGATGGAGGTGAACTCCATGATCGGCATGTCGGATTCGATAGGCATGGGCGCAGGCGGTTCGGAGTCCGTGGCCGGAGACGAGTCCAGCGGTTCGGCGTCACGGCTATCGTGAGGGGTAAGGTCAGTATGCGGCTCTATCGCCACTGAGGGTGCGACCTCCAAGGCGGGGTCTATCCGCCCGTCCTCGGATGGCACAATCTGTTTTGGATCGAAGGCCGGAATGGTTGCTGGCATGATTTCTCGAACACTGTCCAACGACACACCTGGCATGGGCTCTAATCCGTCGAAGATCAAGTCTCCGTGGATAACGACAGTGTAATTCAAGTTTCCAAACCTGACCTGGTGGCCAGGGGCGTAGCTCTCGATCTGCTCCAGATGGCCAAGCGAGTTGGCGGCGGTCTTGAAGCCGCCGAATACAAAGATCTGTCCGGGGAGGAAGACCTCACCCTGGACCGCATCGTTACCGATGATCGAAGGAGCCATCAAGCCTTATGGTGACGGCACAGTGAAACTCTCAATGAAAGCACCAATGTCGGTGTCAAAACCGGTGGATCTTGGGTAGGGGTCCCGAACTGTGCGTCTAAGGTGGATGGTAACAGGGAGGCAGGGGACACGATGTTTACCCAGGTTCGGGCCCTCTCGATGGAGGTAATACCCTACTTCCTGCTTGATTGATCTTGATGATATGAGTAGTACAAGAGTTGATCTACCACGAGATCGTAGAGGATAAACCCTAGAAGCTAGCTTATGGTATGATTGTTGTTGTCCTATGGACTAAACCCTCCGGTTTATATAGACACCGGAGGGGGCTAGGGTTACCCAGAGTCGGTTACCAGGGAGGAGATCTACATATCCGTATCGCCAAGCTTGCCTTCCACGCCAAGGAGAGTCCCATCCGGACATGAGATAAAGTCTTCAATCTTGTAGCTTCATAGTCCAACAGTCCGGCCAAAGGATATAGTCCGGCTGTCCGGATACCCCCTAATCCAGGACTCCCTCACCCTCCATTTTTATTTACTCCGCATATTAGATTTGACTGAAGTCAAACTTTGTAAAGTTTGACCAAGTTTAGGCCGAACACAACAAACCATAATTATTAGAGAGGGCAAACTGTACATACTATCAAACCTTTCCAATAATTGAAATTAAAATTCTTTATTTGTACACACTCTCACATGTTTCTGATAATTTGGCGCATGTGTGGTTGTTCACTTAAGGGAGGGTAGTGTACCGCACGTGAAGGACAGGAAGTGCGACCAGGATGCGTGGATCGTTAGTTCATCGGAAGTACTCCCTCCGTTCCTAAATATTTGTCTTTCAAGTGGTTTGCAATGGACTACCACATAAGGATGTATATAGACATTTTTTACAGTGTAGATTCACTCATTTTGCTCCGTATGTAGTCATTTGTTGAAATCTCTACAAAGAAAAATATTTAGGAATAGAGGGAGTAGTAGTTTTATTCACTGGTATGTTAAATAAAGAGTTTCGTTTCGTACTTACACAATTTAAAACGATTGTTATGGAGAGAATAAGAAAACCACTTCACTATATATTAGTCGTATACACGAGTACTATATGGACGCAGCTTCATTGACCTTAGTGCACCTGCCTTTGGGTTTATGATAGGTGGGCCCAAAATGTGGCTGGCCCACCTGTCATACAGCCAAAAGTAGGTGTAGTTAAGGTACTGGAGCTCAATCCGTAGTACAGAATATATATAAGCTGGAGCCTCAGCACTTGTTCACTAGGGTTTGCACTCTCCACACTTTAGCCGCACTACATATATATATACACGCTGGAGGCTCAGCGTTCCTTTGCTAGGGTTTGCTATATTCACTGTCTCTCACCCTCTTCACCAGATCTAAACAAGACTGCGTTGTGGCCTCTGTCTCTCTCACCCCCCTCACAGACAGCTGGCAAAGGAGGCGTCCGGATAAATCGCACCGGGAAGGGGAGGAGGTGCAGCGTTCAATCTATCGCCTTCGGTGAGGGAGGCAATCCACTGCCGGCAGTGCTTTTCTCTTTCACCCAACGCCTGTGCGGGAGGGCCACCAACCCCTTCTTCCTCGCTGTCGTACATAGTGTGGGCAGATCCGACCTCCCGCCACACGCCTTGCCACATCCTGACGACCCTAAGGTATAAGTTTCTTTGAAACCGTCATTGGTCTAGCTGCATGCTGATCTTTTTGGATTCTGTAGTCAAATCTGAAGGAAATATGCCCTAGAGGCAATAATAAAGTTATTATTTATTTCCTTATTTCATGATAAATGTTTATTATTCATGCTAGAATTGTATTAACCGGAAACATAATACATGTGTGAATATATAGACAAATAGAGTCTCACTAGTATGCCTCTACTAGACTAGCTCGTTGATCAAAGATGGTAATGTTTCCTAGCCATAGACATGGGTTGTCATTTGATTAACGGGATCACATCATTAGGAGAATGATGTGATTGACATGACCCATTCCGTTAGCTTAGCACACGATCGTTTAGTATGTTGCTATTGCTTTCTTCATGACTTATACATGTTCCTATGACTATGAGATTATGCAACTCGTTTACGGAGGAACACTTTGTGTGCTACCAAGCGTCTAGCGTGGCGGGTAATTATAAAGGTGCTCTACAGGTGTCTCGAAGGTACATGTTGGGTTGGCGTATTTCGAGATTAGGATTTGTCACTCCGATTGTCGGAGAGGTATCTCTGGGCCCTCTCGGTAATGCACATCACTATAAGCCTTGCAAGCTATGTAACTAATGAGTTAGTTATGGAATGATGCATTACATAACGAGTAAAGAGACTTGCCGGTAATGAGATTGAACTAGGTACTAAGATACCGACGATCAAATCTCGGGCAAGTAACATACCGATGACAAAGGGAACAACGTATGTTGTTATGCGGTTTGACCGATAAAGATCTTCGTAGAATATGTGGGAGCCAATATGAGCATCCAGGTTCCGCTATTGGTTATTGACCAGAGACGTGTCTCGGTCATGTCTACATTGTTCTCGAACCCGTAGGGTCCGCACGCTTAAGGTTTTGATGACAGTTTTATTATGAGTTTTGATGTACCGAAGGAGTTCGGAGTCCCGGATGAGATCGGAGACATGACGAGGAGTCTCGAAATGGTCAAGACGTAAAGATCAACATATTGGACGACTATATTCGGACATCGGAAAGGTTCTGAGTGATTCGGGTATTTTTGAGTCTGGGAGATTCACGGGAATACGTATTGGGCCTTATTGGGCCATACGGGAAAGAAGGAAAAGGGCCTCAAGGGTGGCGCACCCTCCCTTAGTCTGGTCCGAATTGGACTAGGGAAGGGGGGCGCCCCCTTCCTTCCTTCTCCTTTTCCCTTCCTCTTTTCCTATTCCATATGGGAGGTGGAATCCTACTAGGACTAGGGAGTCCTAGTAGGACTCCACACTTGGTGCGCCCCCTCCTAGGGCCGACCTCCTCCTCTCTTTCTCCTTTATATACGGGGGCAGGGGGCACCCCATAAACACACAAGTTGATCTTCGTGATCGTTCCTTAGCCGTGTGCGGTGCCCCCCTCCACCATATTCCACCTCGGTCATATCGTTGCGGTGCTTAGGCGAAGCCCTGCGTCGGTAGAACATCATCATCGTCACCACGCCGTCGTCTTGTGAAACTCATCCCGACACCTGCTGGATCGGAGTCCGAGGATCGTCATCGAGCTGAACGTGTGCTGAACTCGGAGGTGTCGTACGTTCGGTACTTGGATCGGTCTGATCGTGAAGACGTACGACTACATCAACCGTGTTGTCATAACGCTTCCGCTTACGGTCTACGAGGGTACATGGACAACACTCTCCCCTCTCGTTGCTATGCATCACCATGATCAAGCGTGTGCGTAGGAATTTTTTTGAAATTACAACGTTCCCCAACAGTGGCATCCGAGCCTGGTTTTTTGCGTTGATGTTATATGCACGAGTAGAACACAAGTGAGTTGTGGGCGATACAAGTCATACTGCTTACCAGCATATCATACTTTTGTTCGGCGGTATTGTTGGATGAAGCGGGCAGGACCGACACTACGCGTACGCTTACGCGAGACTGGTTCTACCGACATGCTTTGCACACAGGTGGCTGGTGGGTGTCAGTTTCTCCAACTTTAGTTGAACCGAGTGTGGCTACGCCCGGTCCTTGCGAAGGTTAAAACAACACTAACTTGACGAACTATTGCTGTGGTTTTGATGCGTAGGTAAGAACGGTTCTTGCTCAGCCCGTAGCAGCCACGTAAAACTTGCAACAACAAAGTAGAGGACATCTAACTTGTTTTTGCAGGGCATGTTGTGATGTGATATGGTCAAGACGTGATGCTATATTTTATTGTATGAGATGATCATGTTTTGTAACTGAGTTATCGGCAATGGCGAGAGCCATATGGTTGTCGCTTTATTGTATGAAATGCAAGCATACATAATTGCTTTACTTTATCACTAAGCGGTAGCGATAGTCATAGAAGCAATAGTTGGCGAGGCGACAACGATGCTACGATGGAGATCAAGGTGTCGGCGCCGGTGGCGATGGTGATCATGATGGTGCTTTGGAGATGGAATCACAAGCACAAGATGATGATGGCCATATCATATCACTTATATTGATCGCATGTGATGTTTATCTTTTATGCATCTTATCTTGCTTTGATTGGCGGTAGCATTATAAGATGATCTCTCACTAAATTTCAAGATAAAAGTGTTCTCCCCGAGTATGCACCGTTGCCAAAGTTAAATGGTGCCCGGACACCACGTGATGATCGGGTGTGATAAGCTCTCGTCCATCTACAGCAGGCGAGCCAGTTTTGCACCATGAGAATACTCGAGTTAAACTTGGCGAGCCTAGCATATACAGATATGGCCTCGGAACACGGAGACCGAGGTCGGCGTGAACCATATAGTAGATATGATCAACATAGTGATGTTCACCAATGAAACTACTCCATCTCACGTGATGATCGGACATGGTTTAGTTGATTTGGATCACGTGATCACTTAGATGACTAGAGATGTCTGTCTAAGTGGGAGTTCTTAAGTAATATGAATAATTGAACTTAAATTTATCATGAACTTAGTCCTGGTAGTTTTTTGCAAATTATGTTGTAGATCAATAGCTCGCGTTGTTGCTTTCATATGTTTATTTTGATATGTTCCTAGAAAAACGGTGTTGAAAGATGTTAGTAGCAATGATGCGGATTAGATCCGTGATCGAGGATTGTCCTCATTGCTGCCTGAAGAATTATGTCCTTGATGCACGCTGGGTGACAAACCTATTGCAGGAGAAGATCGAGGCGTTATGAGCGTTTGGCTAGCTCAATATGATGACTACTTGATAGTTTAGTGCACCATGCTTAGCGGCTTAGAATCGGGACTTCAAAGGCGTTTTGAGCGTCATGGACCATATGAGATGTTCGAGGAATTGAAGTTAATATTTCAAGCAAATACCCAAGGTGAGAGATATGAAGTCTCCAACAAGTTCTATAGCTAAAAGATGGACGAGAATCGCTCAACTAGTGAGCATGTGCTCAGATTATGCAGGTACTTCAATCGCTTGAATCAAGTGGGAGTTAATCTTCCGGATAAGATAGTGATTGACAGAGTTCTCTAGTCACCATCACTAAGTTACTAGAACTTCGTGATGAACTATAGTATGCAAGGGATGACGAAAACAATTCCCGAGCTCTTCGTGATGTTGAAATCGAGGAAGGTAGAAATCAAGAAAGAGCATCAAGTGTTGATGATTGACAAGACCACTAGTTTCCAGAAAAGGGCAAAAGAAAAGAAAGGGAACTTCAAGTAGAATGGCAAGCAAGTTGTCACTCCTGCGAAGAAGCCCAAAGCTGGACCAAAGCCTGAAACTGAGTGCTTCTACTGCAAAGGAAATGGTCACTGGAAGTGGAAATGCCCTGAATATTTGGTAGATAAGAAGGATGGCAAAGTGAACAAGAGTATATTTGATATACATGTTATTGATGTGTACCTTACTAGTGTTTATAGTAACCCTTGGGTATTTAATACTTGTTCGGTTGCTAAGATTAGTAACTCGAAACAGGAGTTACAGAATAAACAGAGACTAGTTGAAGGGGAAGTGACGATGAGTGTTGGAAGTAGTTCCAAGATTGATATGATCATCATAGCACACTCCCTATACTTTCGGGATTAGTGTTAAACCTAAATAAATGTTATTTGGCGTTTGCGTTGAGCATGAATATGATTTGATCATGTTTATTGCAATACGGTTATTCATTTAAAGTCAGAGAATAATTGTTATTATGTTTACATGAATAAAACCTTCAAATGGTCATACACCCAATGAAAATAGTTTGTTGGATCTCGATCGTAGTGATACACATATTCATAATATTGATGCAAAAAGATGCAAAGTTAATAATGATAGTGCAACTTATTTGCGGCACTGCCGTTTGGGTCATATCAGCGTAAAGCGCATGAAGAAACTCCATAAAGATGGATTTTCGGAATCACTTGGTTATGAATCATTTGATGCTTGCGAACCGTGCCTTTTGGGAAAGATGACTAAAACTCTGTTCCCCGGAACAATGGAACGAGCTAATGACTTATTGGAAATAATACATACCGATGTATGCGATCCGATGAGTGTTAAGGCTCGCGGCGTGTATCGTTATTTTCTGACCTTCACAGATGATTTGAGCAGATATGGGTATATCTACTTGATGAAACATAAGTCTGAAACATTTGAAAAGTTCAAAGAATTTCAGAGTGAAGTGGAAAATCATCGTAACAAGAAAAATAAAGTTTCTACGATCTGATCGTGGAGATGAATATTTGAGTTACGAGTTTGGTCTTCATTTGAAACAATGTGAAATAGTTTCACAACTCACGCCATATGGAACACCACAGCATAATGGTGTGACCGAACGTCGTAACCGCACTTTATTGGATATGGTGCGATCTATGATGTATCTTACCGATTTACCACTATCGTTTTGGGGTTATGCATTAAAGACAGATGCATTCACTTTAAAAAGGGCACCATCAAAATCCGTTGAGACGACGCCGTATGAACTGTGGTTTGGCAGTAAACCTAAGCTGTCGTTTCTTAAAGTTTGGGGCTGCGATGCTTATGTGAAAAAGCTTCATCCTGATAAGCTCGAACCCATATCGTAGAAATGCATCTTCATAGAATACCCAAAGAAACTATTGGGTACACCTTCTATCACAGATCCGAAAGCAAGATATTCGTTGCTAAGATGGATCCTTTCTAGAGAAGGAGTTTCTCTCGAAAGAAGTGAGTGGGAGGAAAGTAGAACTTGATGAGGTAACTGTACCTGCTCCCTTATTGGAAAGTAGTTCATCACAGAAACCGGTTCATGTGACATCTACACCAATTAGTGAGGAAGCTAATGATGATGGTCATGAAACTTCAGATCAAGTTATTACAGAAACTCTTAGGTCTTCTAGAGTACGGTCCGCACCAGAGTGGTATGGTAATCCTGTTCTGGAAGTCATGTTACTAGACCATGATGAACCTCACGAACTATGAGGAAGCGATGATGTGCCCAGATTCATGAAATGGCTTGAGGCCATAAAAATCTGAGATATGATCCATGTATGAGAACAAAGTATGGACTTTGATTGACTTGCTCGATGATCGGCAAGCCATGTTAAATAAATGGATCTTCAAGAGGAAGACGGACACTAATAGTAGTCTTACTATCTACTAAGCTCGACTTGTTGCAAAAGGTTTTCGACAAGTTCAAAGTGTTGAATCGATGAGATTTTCTCACTCGTATCGATGCTTAAATCTGTCTCGAATCATGTTAGCAATTGCCACATTTTATGAAATCGGCAAATGGATGTCAAAACTGCATTCCTTAATGGATTTTTAAAGAAGAGTTGTATATGATGCAACGAGAAGGTTTTGTTAATCCTAAAGGTGCTAACAAAATGTGCAAGCTCGATGATCCATCAATGGACTGGTGCAAGCATCTCGGAGTTGGAATATACGCTTTGATGAGTTGATCAAAGCATATGGTTTTATCTGAGACTTTTGGAAGGCACTGTATTTACAAGAAAGTGAGTGGGAGCACCATAGCCTTTACGATAAGTATATGTGAATGACATATTATTAATTGGAAATGATGTAGAATTTTCGGAAAGCATAAAGGAGTGTTTGAAAGGAGTTTGTCAAAGAAAGACCTCGGTGAAGCTACTTACATTTGAGCATCAAGATCTATATAGATAGATCAAGGCGGCTTGATAAGTTTTTTCAATGAGTACAAACCTTGATAAGATTTTGAAGTAGTTCAAATGGAGCGATCCACGAAGGAGTTCTTGCCTGTGTTGCAAGGTGTGAAATTGAGTAAGACTCAAATCCCGAACACGGCAGAAAATAGAAAGAGAATGAAAAGTCATTCCCTATGCCTCAGTCATAGGTTCTATAAAAGTATGTCATGCTATGGACCAGGCCTATTGTATACTCTGCCCTGGTTTGCCAAGGGAGTACAATAGTGATCTAGGAGTAGATCACTGGACATTGGTCAAAATTATCCTTAGTGGAATAAGGATATATTTCTCGATTATGGAGGTGACAAAAGGTTCGTCGTAAAGGGTTACGTCGATGCAAGTTTTGGCACTGGTCCAGATGACTTTAAGTCTTAATCTGGATACATATTGAAAGTGGGAGCAATTAGCTAGAGTAGCTCCGTGCAGAGCATTGTAGACATAGAATATTTGCAAAATACATACGGATCTGAATGTAGCGAGACTCGTTGACTAAAATTATCTCACAAGCAAAACATGATCACACCTTAGTACTCTTTGGGTGTTAATCACAAAGCGATGTGAACTAGATTATTGACTCTAGTAAACCCTTTGGGTGTTTGTCACATGTGATGTGAACTAAGGGTCCTAATCACATGGTGATGTGAATTATTGGTGTTAAATCACATGGCGATGTGAACTAGATTATTGACTCTAGTGCAAGTGGGAGGCTGGAGGAAATATGCCCTAGAGGCAATAATAAAGTTATTATTTATTTCCTTATTTCATGATAAATTTTATTATTCATGCTAGAATTGTATTAACCGGAAATATAATACATGTGTGAATATATAGACAAACAGAATGTCACTAGTATGCCTCTACTAGACTAGCTCGTTGATCAAAGATGGTAATGTTTCCTAGACAAAGACATGGGTTGTCATTTGATTAGCGGGATCACATCATTAGGAGAATGATGTGATTGGCGTGACCCATTCCGTTAGCTTAGCACACGATCGTTTAGTATGTTGCTATTGCTTTCTTCATGACTTATACATGTTCCTATGACTATGAGATTATGCAACTCCGTTTACGGAGGAACACTTTATGTGCTACCAAACGTCACAACATAAGCGGGTGATTATAAAGGTGCTCTGGTATCTCCGAAGGTACATGTTGGGTTGGCGTATTTGAGATTAGGATTTGTCACTCCGATTGTCGGAGAGGTATCTCTGGGCCCTCTCGGTAATGCACATCACTATAAGCCTTGCAAGCAATGTTAATAATGAGTTAGTTACAGAATGATGCATTACATAACGAGTAAAGAGACTTGCGATAGCGAGATTGAACTAGGTATTGAGATACCGACGATCGAATCTCGGGCAAGTAACATACCGATGACAAAGGAACAACGTATGTTGTTATGCGGTTTGACCGATAAAGATCTTCGTAGAATATGTAGGAGCCAATATGAGCATCCAGGTTCGCTATTGGTTATTGACCAAAGGCGTGTCTCGGTCATGTCTACATTGTTCTCGAACACGTAGGGTCCATGCAGCAAGGTTTCGATGACGATTTTATTATGAGTTTATGAGTTTTGATGTACGAAGGAGTTGAGTCCCGGATGAGATCGGGGACATGGCGAAGAGTCTCGAAATGGTCGAGGCGTAAAGATCGATATATTGGGCGACTATATTCGGACATCGGAAAGGTTCAGTGATTCGGATATTTTGAATCTGGGAGAGTTACGGGAATACGTATTGGGCCTTATTGGGCCATATGGGAAAGAAGGAAAAGGGCCTCAAGGGTGGCGCACCCCTCCCCTCGGTCTGGTCCGAATTTGACTAGGGAAGGGGCGCCACCTTCCTTCCTTCTCCTTTTCCTTCCTCTTTCCTATTCCATATGGGAGGTGGAATCCTACTAGGACTAGGGAGTCCTAGTAGGACTCCACACTGGTGCGCCCTCCTAGGGCCGGCCTCCTCCTCCTTGCTCCTTTATATCACGGGCATGGGGCACCCCATAGACACACAAGTTGATCTTCGTGATCGTTCCTTAGCCGTGTCGGTGCCCCCTCCACCATATTCCACCTCGGTCATATCGTTGCGGTGCTTAGGCGAAGCCTGCGTCGATAGAACATCATCATCGTCACCACGCCGTCGTCTTGGCGTAACTCATCCCGACACCTGCTGGATCAGAGTTTGGGGATCGTCATCGAGCTGAGCGTGTGCTGAACTTCGGAGGTGTCGTGCGTTCGGTACTTGGATCGGTCGGATCGTGAAGGCGTCGACTACATCAACCGCGTTGTCATAACGCTTCCGCTTCGGTCTCACGAGTGCGTGGACAACACTCTCCCCTCTCGTTGCTATGCATCACCACGATCTTGCGTGTGCGTAGGAATTTTTGAAATTACTCGTTCCCCAACAGAATCTAGGTCTTGGTTCAAAGAGGAAAGAAGGGTGCGGTGTGGTGGAGCATGAATCTAGGGCGTGGTTCAATGAGGAAAGGAGGGAGGAAAGTAGTATAGACTAGCTATCCAGCCGCTTTGTTGGTTGAAAAGGAAAGAGGTGGTAACCCGTACACACATCTGTAAGGAATCGAACTCTTTGTTGAAAAGGGAAAGAAACTGGGGGGTCGGGTAATTTGTGCAGGACTAGATTTGTTGCCCTCACATCGGAAAAAGTTTCAAAGAGAACAAATATGGGACCAACGCAGCTATGCTGCTTGGCTACATACTCTGCATCACCCATTTATACGTGTGGACGCACATGGTGCTGGCATGTCCCATGTCTCATCCACATGATCGTGTAGTGTGTTTTGAGATGTTGTGGTACTTGTATTTGTTGGGGAACGTAGCAGAAATTCAAAATTTTCCTACGTGTCACCAAGATCTATCTATGGAGAAACCAGCAACGAGGGAAGGAGAGTGCATCTACAAACCCTTGTAGATCGCTAAGCGGAAGCGTTCATGAAACAGGGTTGAAGGAGTCGTACTCGTCGTGATCCAAATCACGGAGATCCTAGTGCCAAGCAGGGCGGCACCTCCGCGTTCAACACACGTACAGCCGGTGGCGTCTCACGCCTTGATCCAGCAAGGAGAGAGGAGAGGTTGAGAAGACTCCATCCAGCAGCAGCACAACGGCGTGGTGGTGGTGGAGGCGTGGCAATCCAGCGAGGCTTCGCCAAGCACCACGGGAGGCGATGAGGAGGAGGGCGGGGCTGCACCAATAGAGGGAGAAAACTCATGTGTTGGCAGCCCCAAAACCTCAAGTATATATAGGGGAAGGGGCTGCGCCCCTTTAGGGTTTCCACCCCAAGGGTGCGGCCAGCCCTAGATCCCATCAAGGGGCGGCCAAGGGGAGGAGTGCCTCCCAAGTCAAGTGGAGGCCTCCCTTTGGGTTTTCCTCCCATGCGCATGGGCCTTTGGGGGCTGGTGCCCTGGCCCATTAAGGCTAGGCGCCCCCCTACAGCCCATGCTACTGTATTGGACGTGGTGGAACAATTTCCGGACCTCCGGACCCCTCCGAATCCTCCGGAACCTTCAGAAGCTTCCGGTACAATACGAAAAAACCCGAACTTTTTCGGAACCCGAACAACAACTTTCCATATATAAATCTTTACCTCTGGACCATTCCGGAACTCCTCGTGGCGTCAGGGATCTCATCCGTGACTCGAACAACATTCGGTAACCACATACAAACTTCCTTTATAACCCTAGCGCCATCGAACCTTAAGTGTGTAGACCCTACGGGTTCGGGAACCATCTGAGACATGACCGAGGCGTTCTCCGGTCAATAACCAACAGCGGGATCTGGATACCCATGTTGGCTCCCACATATTCCACGATGATCTCATCGGATGAACCACGATGTCAAGGACTCAATCGATCCGTATACAATTCCCTTTGTCTAGCGGTATTGTACTTGCGAGATTCGATCGTCGGTATACCGATACCTTGTTCAATCTCGTTACGGCAAGTCTCTTTACTCGTTCCGTAACACATCATCCGTGATCAACCCCTTGGTCACATTGTGCACATTATGATGATGTCCTACCGAGTGGGCGAGAGATACCTCTCCGTTTACGGAGTGACAAATCGATCTCGATTAGTGCCAACCCAGACACTTTCGGAGATATCGGTAGTGCACCTTTATAGTCACCCGATTCGTTGTGACGTTTGGTACACCAAAGCATTCCTACGGTATCCGGGAGTTGCACAATCTCATGGTCTAAGGAAAAGATACTTGACATTTAGAAAAGCTTTAGCATCTGAACTACGATCTTTGTGCTAGGCTTAGTATTGGGTCTTGTCCATCACATCATTCTCCTAATGGTGTGATCCCGTTATCAACGACATCCAATGTCCATGGTCAGGAAACCGTAACCATCTATTGATCAACGAGCTAGTCAACTAGAGGCTTACTAGGGACATGGTGTTGTCTATGTACCCACACATGTATCTGAGTTTCCTATCAATACAATTATAGCATGGATAATAAACGATTATCATGAACAAGGAAATATAATAATAACTAATTTATTATTGCCTCTAGGGCATATTTCCAACAGTCTCCCACTTGCACTAGAGTCAATAATCTAGTTCACATCGTCATGTGATTAACACTCACACGTCACATCGCCATGTGACCAACATCCAAAGAGTTTACTAGTGTCATTAAACTAGTTCACATCATCATGTGATTAAGACTCAATGAGTTTTGGGGTTTGATCATGTTTTGTTTGTGAGAGAGGTTTTAGTCAGCAGGTGCGCAACATTCAGATCCGTATGTACTTCGCAATTCTCTATGTCATATTTTAAACGCTGCTTCCACGCTCCACTTGGAGCTATTCCAAATAGTTGCTCCACTATCGTATCCGGTTTGCTACTCGAGTTAATCGGATAGGTGTTAAAGCTTGCATCGACGTAACCCTTTACGCCGAACTCTTTATCACCTCCATAATCGAGAAACAAATCCTTATTCCTCTAAGGATAATTTTGACCGCTATCTGGTGATCGACTCCTTGATCACCTTTGTACCCTTTTGCCATATGTGTAGCAAGGCACACATCAGGTGCGGTACTTAGCATAGCATCTTGTAGAGCCTCGTCTAAAGCATAGGGGCGACCTTCGTCCTTTCTCTCTTTTACGCCATGGTGAGCTTTAACTCTTAATTTCATACCTTACAACTCAGTCAAGAACTCCTTCTTTGGTGATCCATCTTGAACACCTTCAAGATTATGTCAAAATATGTGCTCATTTGAAAGTACCATTAAGCATTTTTGATCTATCCTTATAGATCTTGATGCTCAATGTTCAAGTAGCCTAATCCAGGTTTCTATTGAAAACACTTTTCAAACAACCCTATATGCTTTCTAGAAATTCTACATCATTTCTGATCAACAACATATACTCATCAGAAATTCTATAGTGCTCCCACTCACTTCTTTGGAAATACAAGTTTCTCATAAACTTTGTATAAACCCAAAATCTTTGATCATCTTATCAAAGTGCATATTCCAACTCCGAGATGCTCACTCCAGTCCATGGAAGGATCGCTGGAGCTAGCATACCTGTTAGCATCCTTAGGATCGATAAAACCTTTCTGATTGTATCACATACAACCTTTCCTTACAAAAACTGGTAAGGAAACTCGTTTTGACATCCATCTTGCCAGATTTCATAAATGCAGCTAATGCTAACATGATTCCGACGGACTTAAGCATCACTACGGATGAGAAAACCTCATCGTAGTCAACTCCTTGAACTTGTGAAAAACTCTTCGCCACAAGTCGAGCTTCATAGACGGTGACATTACCGTCCACGTCCGTCTTCTTCTTAAAGATCCATTTATCTCAATGGCTTGCCGATCATCGGGCAAGTCCACCAAAGTCATGGATCCTTTCTCGAGATTTTATGGCCTCGAGCCATTAAGTCGAAATCCGGGCCCACCATCGCTTCTCCATAGCTCGTGGGTTCATTGTTGTCTAGCAACATGACCTCTAAGACAGGATTGCGTACCACTCTGAAGTAATCGCATCCTTGTCACCCTAGTCTGATGGTGAATTGATCCGAAACTTCATGATCACTATCATAGCTTCTACTTCAATTGGTGTATGTGCCACAGGAACAACTTCACGTGCCCTGCTACACACTAGTTGAAGTGACGGTTCAATAACCTCATCAAGTCCCCACCATCCTCCCACTCAACTTTTGAGACAAACTTTTCCTCGAGAAAGGACCCGATTAAAGAAACAATCCCTATTGCTTTCGGATCTGAATTAGGAGGTATACCCAACTGTTTTGGGTGTCCTATGAACATGTATTTTATCCGCTTTGGATTCGAGCTTATCAACTTGAAACTTTTCACATAAGCGTCGCAGCCCCAAACTTTTAAGAAACGACAGCTTAGGTTTCTCTAAACCATAGTTCATACGGTGTCGTCTCAGCGAATAACGTGGTGCCCTATTAAAGTGAGTGCGGTTGTCTCTAATGCCTAACCCATGAGCGATAGTGGTAATTCGATAAGAGACATCATGCTCGCACCATATCAATAGGGTGCAACTATGATGTTCGGACACACCATCACACTATGGTGTTCGGTAGTACTAATTGTGAAACAATTTCCACAATGTCTTAATTGCGTGCCAAAGCTCGTAACTCAGATACTCATCTCTGTGATCATATCATAGAAATTTTATCCTCTTGTCACAATGTTCTTCAACTTCACTCTGAAATTACTTGAACCATTCAATAATTCAGACTTGTGTTTCATCAAGTAAATATACTCAACATCTACTCGAATCATCGTGAAGTAAGAACGTAATGATATTCCTTTGCATGCCTCGGCACTCATTGGACTGCACACATCAAAATGTGTTACTTCCAACAAGTTGCTATCTTGTTCCATCTTCTTTGAAAGCGAGGCTTTTCGGTCATCTTGCCCATGTGGTATGATTTGCATATCTCAAGTGATTCAAAATCAAGTGAGTCTAAGCGATCCATCTGCATGGAGTTTCTTCATGCGTATACACCAGTAGACATGGTTCACATGTCTCAAACTTTTCAAAAATGAGTGAGTCCAAAGATCCATCAACATGGAGCTTCTTCATGCGTTTTATACCAGTATGACTTACATGGCAGTGCCACAAGTAAGTGGTATTATCATTACTATCTTATATCTTTTGGCGTGAAAATGTGTATCACTACAATCGAGATTTAATAAACCATTCCTTTAGGTGCAAGACCATTGAAGGTGTTATTCAAATAAACAGAGTAACCATTATTCTCCTTAAATGAATAACCGTATTGCGATAGACATAATCCAATCATGTCTATGCTCAGCATAAACACCAAATGACAATTATTCAGGTTTAATACTAATCTTGATGGTAGAGGGAGCGTCGATGTTTGATCACATCAAACTTGGAAACACTTCAACACATATCGTCAGACTCACCTTTAGCTAGTCTCCGTTTATTCCGTAGCTCTTTTATTTGAGTTACTAACACTTAGCAACCGAACCGGTATCTTAATACCCTGGTGCTACTAGGAGTACTAGTAAAGTACACATTAACATAATGTATATCAATATACTTCTATCGACCTT